>JASXSY010000193.1:0-133438 GCA_034509805.1 Sipha maydis | reverse complement strand
CAATCTTATTTTTAAATGATTTTGCGTTTAGTCGTCAATCTTTCTTACGTCACCTTAGTTATGAGACCTATTCAAACTAAGTGATACCCTAAATAACGAAACACTGTGACCATATATAATTGTATTGATAATATAAATATAAGCTTATTATTTTTGCACTGGGACAGCCGAATCATGTTGATGTCTAAATTTTAACTATTGATTAACAATTATTTGTTGAATATAAGTTATAATGTAAAATTCTGATTCCAATAAAGCTATTACCAAAAAGATTAATAAAAATTTAATAATATGTAGACGAGTGTTTAATTAATAAGTTGCAATGTAGGTTTATTTTTTTTTACTTTTACAACAATAACAATTTTTTAAATTTCCTCGAAAATTCTTATCAATTGAACATTAAAATAATACTAAAGACAAACACAACATGTGATCGTACTTAATATTAATTCATTTTCAATATTCAAGATTTGAATGTGTATACTTTTCCAATGTTAACAAGTTAGAAGTATACCAATATAACGTAATTTTCATTGATATTGCTGATATCGGCGTAATCATTGAATGATCAACTCGTGTTACGTACATCAAATTTAAACTTTACGATTATAAATATTATATCAAATCAAAATGCTAATTATTCTTGTCGAAAAATCATATATTATAGATAGCGATATAAAGGTGATAAAAGCGTTGATTGGGCTTAAATGTTCGACTGTACGTGGTGTTGGGATTTGAAAAGAACTACGAAGATGAAAAAAATTTAAATTTGCCAATTCACAACGTTAGCTGTTAATCATTTTAACGCACTCGTTTCGGTTTATGTTACCTGCAGGACATCTGGACCGATGACATTTTACGGAGACGACTATCGGCCGGACGACGAGCCGCCGCCCGAGGCCGTCCTAGAGGAAAAACGGATATTGGAACATCAGTTCCGACGCCCATCGCCCTCACGGTGGTCCTCATCCACAACGTCATCTTCTACTGTCCGGCCACCGGCCACGGTCAGGCACAGTGCGAACAGATCGCTACGCGTTAAGGCATCCAGCAGCTCGCCCAGGAGGAGTTTGCAACGATCGTCAGCGTTTAGTAACCGGAGATCGACGACATCGACCATCACGAACCGTGGACGAACAGCGTCCATGCCAGCCGTGCCAATTATCAGGGTAAGTGCCTACTGAGATTGTCATGCTGTCTTAATGCAACACGAGACTTGCTGTGTCGTGTGTCATGAAATTTTCAAAAAGTTTCAATAGTATGAATGAAATAAATTTCCAGGATTCGATTTTATACAGATAACTATTTAGTTTTCTTCTCTAGATCAATTTGCATGTTATGTAAATGATTATTGTAGATTATTAATTTGTACTCATTAAATTTTGAATAATAATAATATCTAGTATCAATATTAATTGAAGTATACAGTTTATGTTTAAATAATATTGAAGTACTAAGGAATATATTAGTATCTCAGAAAGTTAGATTTCAAAGTATACTACAAATTTATCTTTTTTTATCTAGATAAAATAATATTTATAATTTTTTTTTGTATATATTGATATGATATCTAATCGATTTCAGTACATCGACTTGAAGTTATGTGGAAGGGCACATGGTTTTTTAATAAAAGTGCTGTTTTCCATTGTATCTTATACACATTATTTTTATTTACATTTCTCCTCCAACCTACCGTTAATACAATACAAATCCAATTTGTATGTTTTATCTGTGTACAAATTATTACAGTTTTTGAGAAGTATTATAAAGATCCTATGATAGGTCGTGCAATTCCATAAAAGATAAATAGAAATAAGCTCACCATGTTTGTACTCTGACTATGTGAACAATTTAAATTATTTTACTTAGTTCAAAAAATAAAGTGACGAGAAGCGTTTTTGTGTCACGGAAACTCGCGTGTTGTAACCGCACAAGAGCAGTGTCTGTGGAAGTAAAAGAGTCCGTAAATGTATTAAAAATTGAAAGTGAGAGGGAAGAAAATGGTAAGTGTCTAAAAGGTTGAAAAAATGTTTTACCAGTGACGTGAACGCACAGTTGATTTCGACGTGTAAAGTGAAACGTCTAAAGTCATACAATTAGAGCCTGATCAATTGCACGGATAGATAATTTATAATGCGAAGCGATAACTCTAGCGAATACGCCCCGTTTGGGCCAACGAACCCTGGAGGCGTAAGGTATTACAGATTGTACGAATCCGATATTAAAATTTTGCTGTCGACTATAATATCAAACGGCTTCCTGTATTTTTAACGGCGTTGTTGCGTGTATGTCATGCCGTTACAGTACACGCATTAATAATACTGTGCGGTGTAACACGATAGACATCATGTGCGTAGCTAACCGATACGTTAAGACGTATACAACCTTAAGGTTATTGTTTGTATATTTTTATCGACAGACGACGGTATACACTTTTATAATATTGTTTTGTTTTATCATTATTTTATCGCTTTAGCTATCATTATTTATTTATGATTATTTGTGAAAGTAAAATGAAAACAGCTGTCGCTAATTTATTATTATTAATTGATTAAATGCGAATATTCAGACTAAAATGTAAGTTTTGCAAGTTTCTTATCACTGAAAACTCAATAATTATTCGATTGCAATGCGATGTTAAACATATATAAAATATATAAAAAAAAAATTATACATAGGCATCATACTATAAATCAGTGATTCCCAACGTGGGTTTCGCTGAACCCAAAGGTTCCATGTGACAGTATCGATGGTTCATTGATGAATGTTTTGTGAATGATCGTGTATAGTAATCGTTATAAACAATATATAAATTTTATATTTGATAAGTTTTTTGGGAATTTTAATTTTTCAGTAAATGATTAATTGGAATTAAGTTGGATAATATAGACATTGTGATTCTATGGAATTCAAACTATTTTCAAAAAATTCTACGGTCGTAAATATTTGTGAATCTTTACCATAGATGATACATTTAGATATATGCAAGAAAAATGCTTCAAAAAGGTTATAATGAAATTTATATTTAATTGCATCTTTTTATTTCATGAATAACTTATAAATATAAACATAGCTTAAAAAAATTAATATGCCTAAAAGTAAAATAACATAGTATTAATTGTATACCATAAATCTAGCAAATATATAATATATGGATTAACAAGCTTGATGATAGTAAATATTAGTGTTTGATATTTAAAATATATTTTGATTTTGAACATTATTTTATCTTTTAGAGTTGTAAACTAATATTTAAATAAAACACATAATCAAAATTTAAGTTGAACAACTTAGAACGTCAGAGATAAATATTGATGTTCAGTTTTGTAAAATTATATTTATAGTCAAAAACTATTTTATTAACAGTTAGTAGAGGTAAATATATATAATATATATTGTGAACTTCGTATACTCTTCTGGATGTTATTTTTTTAGAAGTTATAATTAGGAGTTACGTAATATTAATGCATACATCAACATTATATGTAAAGTACGTATGCCATTAGCATTCTTGTGGTAAGTTACGTAATTTTGAATATTTTAAAGGAATTTGAATGCCTTTTATAATATATATATCAAGCTTAAATATTTCAACATCTGATTTATTGTTTAAATTTATTATTTAGTTTAGTTATTATATAAATTATTTTTGTTTAATAGAAAAGCAATATTTTCGTAGATTAACTCGATGCTTGATTTTTTTAACGTATTAAACTGCATAATTCTAAGAAAATTATATTTATTAAGTTCTAACTTTTTCACATCGTATAAGACACATAATAAACTTTTTGTGACCAATAAGTGCTGTGGAACTATTATATGTGTTTGTTACTTTTGTTATTGTAAATATTATATTGAAATTATTTGAAATATCAGCCAATAATGTTGTTAATACTATAAGAGGAAACAACGAAAACATAATCGATAACCAGCTATTACAAAAAAAAATATTTATCGACATAAACTATTCATGGTTATATTATTATGACGAACTCATATTTTCTATAATTTTTTTATTGCTCCACACTATTGTATTGCTACTGTAAGTCACGTTTATAAGTGAAATGGTTAATTAGTTTAAATCAAAATAAAATAACAAAAATCTGACGTAAATAATTTGTGCTTTACTAAATCTTTGGAAATTGTGTTTAATATTATCCACGGGTAATTCAATGATTATAATGTCAAAAAGCAAGCTATTTAATCGTATTTTTATAAAATACTAGCTGAA
Organism: Sipha maydis; assembly: GCA_034509805.1. Lineage (NCBI taxonomy): Eukaryota > Metazoa > Arthropoda > Insecta > Hemiptera > Aphididae > Sipha > Sipha maydis. The sequence continues at coordinate 129,207 of JASXSY010000193.1, read as the reverse complement.
CCGACAAAAGTAGTCCTATCTTTACTACGAATATCAAATTTGAATCAGTATAATAATGTCAAAAACATAGTTTTTGTTGTTCTAATTCTTTGTAAAACACAACATTCCTGGTTTTTTTTACTGGCAAGTGTATGAATAGTGTTTTTGATGTTCCGACAAGCGAACACATAACTGACCATGAAAAAAACACAAATTTTTAAGATTGATACTTAGCGACTGTCCTTTAAATTTATTTATTGACATTACAAATATCAGCCACATTGAAAATTGTAACCGTTTATAGTCAAATTGGATGTCATTCCACATCAAAGTAAACTTTGAAATCAAAATATCTTCGTATTTGTACTTCTCTTTAAAAATTGTGGCTTTGATGACGTTGTTCATTAATTTCTTTACTACAAATCAGGTGCTATTACTAAGACACGACTGATTTATATGCCGCAACATAATTATTGCCGATCCGATTTTACATTACACATGAGATGGTAATCTTGAAAATTACAGAAAATTTAAGAACTCCGTTGGATATTTAATAACATTTTCTTGGTTAATGACGCAATCAATTGATTTGTATATTATAAATTCGACAGCCTTCTTATTTTGAATTTGAAATTCATTTTGTTGATATCAGCGTTTCTTGCAAACAATATAAATCGTTCGCTTAACCAAAAATGTTTTTGTAATTTTGAGCAATTTCTAGGAAAACCTCTTGATTGGTTCGGTATTTTATTTAGTAAAGTAACAAAAATTGGTAGTTAATGTAATATATCCAGTCGATGAGGTAACAGGTAATTTTTGGTTACCAATATAGAGCAATTGTTTGGAAAAAAATTCTCCAAATTGGTCATTAGATTATCATTGTTACTACATATTACTGTACATTATGCTACATTATTAATATTTGGCGCGATTGGTTTAAACTAACCACGATGAAAACTTTCTTCTCAAAAAACTCACTGTACAAATTTTCATAAATTTCTGATTTAACCAACTATGAAATGTGCATTAAGAAATGATAAATAAATTATTTTAAACGATATTTTCTGCACGAATTCTGTCCATTGCGTCACCTGTCAAACGACTGACAATTATTTCAAACACTATAAGGTTACTTTAGAAAAGTTTATATTTAAGAAGCGTTAAGATTACATTAGAAAAGTTAATATGGTCATTAAGTTTTCTTAAATTTTTTAATTTTAAGCGCAACTTTCTTCATTTTTTTTTCACAAAAGCCTTCTCTTGATAATAACAAATACAACAAAAAAAGTATTAGTGAAATCGGTTTAGCCGTTCACGCGTGATGTCGTGACCAAGGGAAATAGGGATTCCTTTATATATATATTTATTTATATATAGATAATACATATTATGTATTATTATATTGTATATGACTGATATAGAAATATCGATATTATTACTACAACAACATTTCATTCTACAATAACCACAATGTTTAAAAAATTAACAATATAAATCAAAGCGATATATAGTAAAGTAATAAAAACTAAATGTTTATTAAACGCATTATTTATTATTCAACTTGCGATTTCTTATATTTGTTTTTTTTTTTTACTTTTTTTTTCATAATCATATAAAATGTGTTGTCAATAATTGATTTCACAATAATGAAAAAATGATAAATAATACATTTTGGTATTAGCTTGATTATAAGCCCACTGATTAAGTATTTAACTAATAACCTAATCAAACTATCTGAGTGGTAAAAATACAGTATATATATTATCTTGTAGTATCGTGTAAGTTAACTTTAGTGGGTGATGATTTATCGTTTTTTTTTTTCTAATTTTCTCCGATATTACGGATAAAAAATCTTGAACTTAATGACACAATTTCGTCGAATGATAATTATCGTTTAAGCCAGAGGTGGCCAAACCAAATGAGCTTGCGGGCCACTTTGGAAATTCATTACAATCCCGTGGGCCACATATAAAATTAAACTAGTATTTTGCCCCGATAAAAAAAAAAATTTGGAGTAAAAATTTAAAAAACATGAATTATTATTATAAAATAAATATTGATGTATTAATTATTTGAACTGAATAAAACGCATTATTATTGAATTATTACTTTTGTTGCGATAACGTTGATATTAATACGGATAACGCGTTCGTGGTCATTCTAAAATATTCTATTATCACAAAAATAGATTTTTTTTTTTTAAATATTTGATAAATCTCGCTCGCGGGCCGCAAAACTATCCAAGGTGGGCCGCGGGTTGGTCATCCCTGATTTAAGCTAATTAATTAACTATTAAACTTTAAAGTTTACATCATTTTATAGCTTAAATAATTAATTTATTGTTCTAAAACAATAACATTTATATATCTATCTTATATATATATAAAAATAATTCTAATTTCCCTCCATAGCGTGAACGGCTGGAACAATTTAGCTAATTCTTTTTTTGTTGTGTTTGTAATTATTAGGAAAAGGTTCTTATGTAAGAAAAAAATAATAATATACTAGCTGATCCCGGCACTTCGTTGCTAGTTAAATATACCAACTCTATATGACTCTAACTTTGTTCAACTCGTTTTTAATATTCGGTGGATGATGCTCTAGATTTATCTTAAGTTTTCTCTCCGGAATAAAAATTCTGATTCACAGCAGTATATTATCAGGTAGGCAATCTATCTGCGGTAGATCGCGGACCTAGTGCTATTTTTACGTACCGTAGTGTATGATTTAAATCTAATAAAGTATCAAAGTTATACCAAGTTTGATATAATACGGTGGATTAATATAATCAATTAATACATAATCCTAACCTAACCTTGACGTAGTATAGAATTGTATTGTTGACCATTTGCATTAGTATTACGAACTATTTCTGTTGCTCCGAACGATGTCATTTGAAAACATGAATTGAATGTTCTAATTGACTTCTGGAACACGTTAGAATCTGGATCTGTACCGATAAGTAAACCGTTCAATGGTTCAAGTGGTGTTTCAATTTCAGGTAGTTGCATCTTTCCTGACGCACAGCACATCCAGACTGGCTCATTTTTGAATTTGAGGGCATAGCAGTGCGGGCATTCAAAAATTACTACTTTTGAATGAGTATAATATTCAATATCGGGCTCATGCTAGACGCAAAAATGAATTAGATATAAATGTTCGATGTTCCTGTTGGCGTAGTTGGTCATTTGCTCTGCGTGAGTCAACTACGAATCATTCGCACTATCGGATTGGCATTGTTGGTCTGTTATTTGCGCTCTTCTATTTCTCATGTTTGTAGCTGCATTTGTTCTACGACAAAAATTGGCATTCTGGCGTCTTCTTGGCATTTTTAATGACACAAACAAATAGAAAATATTCAAAGTACTTATTTATGTTTTTTTTTTTTGGTTACCTTGCAACGTCGGGTAATTCATTATATTCACCACTAATAAATAAATATTATTCTCAAATCTTATAACTCCCATAGCAACCATTTATAAACAAAAACAAAAATTTCTATCGTAAATCTCAAAATTCCTATTTGACCACCTCCCGGGGGTGGAATTAGGTCCATATATTCGTATAAACCCTATAAACCCGCTCCACGATATTCTCTATCATTTAAAAAAAAAATCAAGATAATTGGCCCAGCCGTTCTCAACTGATGCAATTTCGAATTTTTTGTCTCCATTTTTATATATATATAGATTAATTAAAAAACAGTTTATTTATAGAAATAAGTAAATAAAAGTTTAACTTGGTGAATTATTATATTTGTAAAGTGCAACAGGTTTAGAATCAAAATCAGTTATGATTTAATTATTTATATTCAGTTGCCATTTTATTGACTCTATGTACACCTGACGATCAATTTTTAATTCAAAACTGATCGTATTTTACAATTATAATAATACTATAGATTAAGCTTTTATTTATTTATTTATTTATTTATTTTATTTATTTATTTATTTTATTTCTGTGTACACATTAGTTCACTATTTATTTATGTATTCATTTACGAGTATTAACCATTAAATAAATATTGATTTTTATTTTATTATTTATTTATACATGTGTTATATTTAAAATTTAGGTTCTTTAGATATTTTTTGATTGAATATGCATTGAGTTTTGTAATTCAATTCTTGGTAACTATCCATGGTGATAAATATTTATAGTACTCTACAATGAATGCTAACCTCTATGTTCGAATTAAATATTATACGGCGTAATAAGGCATTTTAGAACTTTCAAATCGTCCATCACATAATATATTACTTACTTCCATAGGTCCATCGGTTAACGGTTAGTTACCGGTAAGTCACTGGTTATTAATGTTATAAATAAATCTATGAAATATTATCATATAAAAAGAAAAATAGTTATAATATAACTTAGCTATCCTTCTCTTGAGTTGATACGTATAAAATGGCATTTGTTTTTCACACTTGAAAGCTGTACCCATAAAATTACCAATCACTATGTTAATCGAAAAGTCGATTTATTCAATTAATCATCGATGGATTCAACGAGGTCTTACACTTCTAGTCGAGCAGAAACTAATTACACTGTATTTCTCAGACCACTAACAACCGCACAAGTATGGATAGCTAAACGTAGATATTCCGACCCGGAAGTATCGAGAGGTATTACGTGGGCGTATATAATTGACGTTTTGTAAACGATATCGCTGTACGCGTGTATTTATATATATTTTTACCGTTTATTTATGTACTCGTATACATTCGACTTGACATTGTTGATGACATTTTGGCTTCATGCAATGATTGCTTTACACTTAATTATCTAGTTTTTATAAAGCTTTTTAGTTTTTCTTAGGCTTTTATTTTGACTTTGGTGCACTTATTTAACAATTAAACAATTTTACTCTATTATTATATAAACATTTATTCAACTGAAAGGTACTAAAAAACATCGCAGAGAAATCGGTGAGTTGCGTATTTTATGATTGTTATTAATTTATTCGCAAAAGAAATGTATAATATTCTCAAAAATAGCGGCATATCACAATCACGTACTAGATAAATAATAATATATCCAGGCAGAAATAAAAAATCCGTATTGAAAATAACAACTACAACGATACTATGCGATATACTAGATGATTATAAATGATCGGGTATATTTTATTAAGAAAGAAAAAAGGTAGATAATTATTATTTTTGTTATATTTATTTATTATTTTTACTGTCAAAATTAAAAACATTGCATACTTGATATTTTAACGAATTTTAAAATTATCTACTTGTAATTAAAACTAATTTGAAACGGTTTTTTGTTTCCCCCAGAGTTAATACATATAAAAAGATCTATGTGAAAAGAAAAAATTAAAGTATACCATGCTTTGCAAATAATTTAATACTTCCTATATTTCCATCTAAATTAATTAATTAAATGTTGAAATAGTGAATATTTAATTTTCATGCTCCGATAGCAAAAGTATTAGGGCAAAGGAGTGCTTCATAACAATATACGTATGGAGTCTGGCATTATATGGTTGCGAAACCTTGACACTAAATAAGGCAGAAAAACGAATACTTAAAAGATTTGATATAAGATGTCAAAGAAAAGTACTACAAATGGATTGGATTAAACACTGTATCAGAAAAGGATGCTCAGAAGAATGCAAAGTTATGCTCAAAACTATTAAAGCAAAATAATGGAACATGATTGGTCTCATTATGAGACACAAAAGCATCTGATTTATAAAAGATATAAAAGTTGAAGGAAAGAGTGACCGAGAACGTTCAAGACCATAATTTGTCGAACTAATTATTTCTGATGTACGACTATTGATCTACACTGAATTGAAGAAATTAGCTGGAAACAGGGAAAAGTGGAGAGCGCATATTCGACTGCAAAACTAACCATAAAGTTAAATACACAAAAATTGGGGATTTATGATGATTAATTACATTATTTATAATGATCCTAATAAACATTTGTCAATTGATACAGATCAAATTATATAAGAATATAAGAATAAAAAATACTGATATCAAAATGAAATGAAAAATATTTGTACGCTGCATAGTTATATCAGTTGATAGTTTGATATTTTAAATAAACAATATATAGGTCCTGATTGCAAAAAAAAAAATTTAAACTAATTTAATACATATATGTAACAAGAATGGGAAAAATGATTGACATTTTAATTTTACCAAATTGATTAGTTTATTTTTATTATTATTATTATTATTACGAACATAAAAATATATGTATATTTATTAATATTCACTTATAAATGCCATCTTAAATTGGATTAAGTTCTGGTTTTTCTATTTTATGTTGTTTCACATAACTAATAATTCAGTAAAATAATAACATTGAAAACAGTATTTCGTTTTCTGATAACGTATTGTTGAACGCGAATTAATGGCTTTACGAGTTAAAAAGTAAATATTTTTTTTAATACATCAGTTAATTTTATTGGAAAAAACCTCACTCTTATGATTGACTTTAGAAAAATAATAAAAACCACTTTTGTTCCTATGAAAATATTTGCATATACATGTTTGTATTCCGTGTTAGTAATAATTCTCTAATTCTTATGAATTGTAACTTCAATTGTGTTTGAAATGGCTTCAGAAACAGAATGGGTCCTTAAAATATCAACAATTTTTGGAACATTTCCAGTGAGAAATACTGTAAAATATTGTCGAGTAAGTGCATTTATCAATGTTTTTTTAACAACCCTGTAAACATAGAATTATTAATAATAATTAAAGTTTTCTTTTGGTATAAAGTGATTTAAATTTAATTTCCTATGAGGGTTGTTTATATTTATGTACTAAATATTTATTTAGACAGGTTTTTGAAGGTAACTAAAATATATCTTAATATTTTTTTTTTTTTTATAATTTTTTCATACAGAATTTTAAATTATAAAGTAAAAATTATTGTTTACATAAAAAAAAACTATTATCTTGGTTTTAATTAACCCATATTTTTGTCATCTTGGTTGGTTCCATCAATAAATAGTTAATAGTTCATATAATATATTAGTAAAATATTATTTTAGGTATCATATGATATCATCCCTGCTATAGAACTTTAGCCATATATATGGGTAAAGATCTGTAGCAAGGATGGACAACTGGTGACCCGAGAACATTTGTTATCTGGCCCGCGCTATATTTTCATTTTACAGTATACATTTTTAAAGTCAATTGTCATTCTATCTATAGTCTTATACATTTATCTTATCGATAAAATATTAACTGTTATCTAGTATTGAATAACATTAAATGTCTAAATGGCATATAAACTATATATAGCTGTTATTAGTGACTTATTTAACTATATCAGTTTCTTCGTAAAATTCGTGTCGTGTCGTCTTTGAATTTATTATTTTTGTGTTGATATTCGTAGTGTTTAAAGCGTCTGCAAAAAAGCGTAAAATTGATGACGAAAACAGAACTTTTATCACCTCATGGGAGAATGACTATTTATTTATTTTTAACAGACAAAAAAAACCTCAATGTTTAGTTTGTGTAAGCGTTATTGCGGTTTTAAAAGAATGTAATTTATAAAAAGACATTACATGACAAATTATTTATCCAAACATTATCATTAGCAGTCACATGCCCTCAAAACTCACATTAATAAGTAGTAATAGTACTATTCATATTTTAATCAATTAATTTAAATAACATTTTTTATATTAGTATTTATGTATTTAGTTATAGTATTATTTGTATTTAATTTAATTTGGTAAAAATTTTAAAAATCTGTGACTTATAATTTATGAATTATAACAAATATTCAAAAAAAAAAAAGAACCAGATGGGCTTCGCTCTGCTGTACACTTGGGGGTGAAGTGCGACTCTTCATAGGATAGGTCATTATAATGGATTTGTTACATTTGAATTCAATGATAGGTATCATTGTATACGAAAAACGATTCTGAACGGAAATGATATGTTTGTCTAGAATATAATGCAATGTTATTTATAAATATTGTAATAAGTATATTTTATTTTGAAACGAAAAATTTAGAAAAATCGAAAATTTAAATTGTCTATAAATAAGTCAAAAAAATTGTGCCTATGGATTTTAATAATTTTTGAATGACATTAAGAATTACTTCTGTGGAATCTTCTATTAAATTTTCAAGCATTTTGTAGAAGCCAAATTTTTTTTATCACCGATTATAAAAAGAACCGGATGGGCCTCGCTCTGCTGTACAGTTAGGGGTGGAGTGCACCTCGCTTATAGGATAGGTCATTATTATAATGGATTTGTTAAATTTGAATGGAATGATAGATATCATTGTATACGAATAACGATTCTGAACGGAGTTCATATGTTTGTCTAGGATATAATACATTGTTATTTATAAACATTGTAAAAAGTATATTTTATTTTGAAACGATAAATATATTTCTCAATTAGGATGGGTTGGCAGTTACATACAGCGATATAATTTGTCAGTCTAGAACATTCTACATTATATTATATTTTACATGTAATTTTATGTCAATATTCGCTGTTCAAACGCTTATAAAAAAAAATTGTGCCTATGGATTTTAATAATTTTTGAATTACATTAAGAAATACTTCTGTGGAATCTTCGATTAAATTTTCAAGTATTTTGTACGAGGCAATTTTTTTTTATTACCGATTATAAAAAAAAAATGTAAAAAAATCGAATATTTTAAATGCCTATAAGTGGCTTAAAAATCAATATAATATTTTGAAAAAATGTGACATAAAGGAAATACCAATCTTAACAGCTGGTAGAAATTTCAAAAATCTGCGACTTATACTTTTTGAATTATAACAAATATTTAAAATCGTTTGAGAATAAATCGCTATTTTATGCAATTTCGTAAATATTTAAATTTCAAACAGTCACAAAATTTTTTCCTCTAATTCCGGTAGAAATTTTTTTAAAGATTTTTGAAGAGTAGCTTATAGATAACCTAGTGTTAAAATTTTGAACCTTAAGTATGAACAGAAAAAATTTTATGAATTTTTATCTACAAAATAACTTGCAAATTATCGTGATTTTTACATATTTCGAACTTTGAGCACTTATAAAAAAAAGTTGTGACTTACGATTTAGGATTTTTTTTTATCAGTTAAGGAACAACTTATAAGAAACCTTGTATTAAATTTTCAAGATTTTCTGGGCAGCCAAAAAAATTTTATCGTTATTTAAAAAAAAAATACTTAAAAAAATTGAAAATGTCAATTGTCTATAAATAGCTTAATAAAAGTCAAAATACTTTGAAAATTTAATGGTGTATAGAGAACGCTAATCTAAACATTTGGTGAAAATTTCAAGTATTTACATCGATTAGTTTTTGAGTTATAGCAAAATAAAAAATTTGATTTTGTCGAAAACTGGTTTTGCGTAAATACTCCCGTTTTTCCCTTATTTTTTAGGGTTTTTCCCATCGCATTTAAAAATATTGAAAATTTTGACCCCCCAAAATACCAACTAGATTTACTTTCCTTTCAGAAAAGTTGCTATATAAGCAAATCGAAGCTTTTTTACTGCCAAAAAAGGTGTCGTCAGACACAAAAAAAAAAAAATTAAAAAATAAAAAAAAAACACACATCATTGTAAAACCAATAGATTCCATCACTCCGTTCAGAATCTAAAAATAATATAAATTATTGATAATATATTAATATCATGGGAAGAGTATAAATATTACTTTTCCACACGATAACAATTTACAACCCAAATATAAGTTGTAGAACACATATTAATAATGAATAAGATAAATGTTATTGATAACGTTATCCAATACATTGTAATTTATTACTTTATTAGTGATAGAGCTGGTACTAATTGAGTTGCATAAAATATTTTTTATGGTACATCATATTATTTACTTACTTTAAATTACAAAACCATTTAATTATTTTTTATGTCTCACAGAAGCCGTATATTAATAGCTTAGTAATAGTTAGGACTGATTTCATATATTTCTATAATTCACTCCGTTATTTTTTACAAAAGACTCCGAATACAAAATGCTTTTATGTAGCGTATATTTCCGTCTCACATGATCTAACCAGCACTTAACCATTTTGTTACTGTTTAATTTTCTTCGGTATATGCTCCAATCACATGCAATATATATATATATATATATATATATATATATATATATATATCCCACATTTCGTTTAACTTATATCCATTTAATAGACAGCAATTTGTCCTTTGAAATCTCTTAGCTAATTTCAGAATATTAGAGTTCAACCATGTAAACAATGAATGGTTCTATCGATCGTCTTATAATTGGTTGCATCCTTGATCACTTTATCCAACCGTTAACTAATCAATCAATTTAACACTCATAATTTTTGTTATAGATAAATATATATATTCTTCATACCGCTATTTTTATTATATAAAATATGATTTGTATTGATTTTTTGAATTTTTATTGGGTATAGTCAATAAAATAGAGGTATCAATAGAGGTATCGAGTTTAATTAATCCATTGTTGAAGCTCTAATTGTAATAAAAGAAAAAATATTTTTGATTAAAATAACATGTACCGTTTGTTTTAATTATAAACAAAGAGGCTATGGTAAAATATGTTTTAAATATTTTTAGGATTTAACTCCCTCGAGACCATTGGCGTATGTAAGAGTGATTCAACGCCAAAAGTAGCAAGTTTTAAGAGACAATACATTTTATATGAAAAATGTTGATTGAAATAATTATTCTAAAACAAATGTCGTATCAAAAATTTTTCTTAAACTGCAATGCTATGGATATCCTTATCATATAAAATCATCTAAATGAAAAATTAAATAAATTTTAATAATAATATTATTTTATTTTTTCCTAAATATATTTATGAAAGAAAAATGTAGAGGACTATTTTATTACAATAAATAATTTATTAGTTTTGTGTCGTCTATCATTGTGCACGGACATTCACTACGTCATGACACGTCACTCGTCGTGCATGCAATTACTATTATTATTATTTAATTATGTTCAGACGTTGGTACGATTTTTGGGTCCGTCCGACATGTCTAATGCCACAACACAGGAGTCGATCAAACGGAATTAGATGCAACCCTAAAAAAAAGTAAGACTTTTGTGTCACCAAATCGTTTCTTTGCCTTCTCAGTGGATGATGAACCCCCTGTGGTTTTTAATCTCCCTACCATCACAGACTCTCCTACAGCAAAACGGGAATATAATACTCCAATATCAAATCAATTCGGCGATAAAGAAGTTGGGGATATGAACAAGCCATCACTGTCAATAGTTATAGGTTATGTTACTAACTACTCCGCATTGAAAGCAGATTTAACTTTTCTGTTGGATACCAACGGTTTTACCGCTACTGCCGAGGGTACCTCCATAAGAATAAAAACTCGTAATCGTAACTATAAATTGATCGGCTATTGCAACGATCTGGATTTAAAGCCCTATACGTAGGCACCCCGTCATACACTCCCAATCAAAGTATTTTTTCGCCATTTACATTAAACTATCCCCGTTGAGGATATAGATAGGGCCCTCCGGGATTTGGGCGTCTCCTTCATAAGTGTGTTAAATGTCGGCCATTGTGTGAGAAAACAAGGTTTATTTCTTTTTCTATTGCACTTGTCACAAATAATTTCAACCGGAGCATTTGCCATCTATCCTCCATCTTAATCTCCAGAATAGTGTTCGAAAAACCGCATCAAGCCCGTTACCCACCACAATGCAAACAGTGCTACGGTCACACACAAGCTTACTGCAATGAACCACCAAGATGTGTTAAATGTGGCAACATTCATCTCACTATGGATTGCTTCAAATCATCAGATCTACTTGTGAAGTGTTCGTTGTTCTGGCACATATACCGCGAATTATAAAGGTTATACTGCATCAAATAAAAAGTAAATCTCTTCCCACAAGAAAGGCCACTCCCAGATCACATCACCTGTACTACTAATTGTGCCCTCCAAGGTCTCAACAGTCACAGATGTGCTCTCGTTTGCTCACACCCGATACAGTGGAAAATGTGGGTCTAAATCGTTTGCAAAAGTAACTGTTGGTGACTCGAATAATTTAAATATTTAACCTTTCGCTAATATTTTATTGAAATTTGTTACGCAACTAAATTCCATCGTTACCCCATTAATTTCGCTTTTATCAACGATTTCCAAAAATACGTTATCTTTTTAAAAACAAGTCTTCGCTGAATCGTAAAACACGTTTATTATTCTTCATATATTCTTCTATACCATTTATAGATTTAACTACCATTAACTATTGTACTATGTCTACCTAACCTGTTAATACTATAACCGTTCGGTAAAATTAGGTTATTTTATTTTTAATTGGATTGTTTTATCATTATCTATAATATATTATTATCCGTATTAACTATATTGTATATATAAATGGTTATGCATACTTAAATTATATTTAAATTGTGTGTTGTAATTCTCAAACTTTAATAGTGATATACTGGATGTTCTAAAAATAAAAATAAAATAAAAAATAATTTTTTACATATGAGTATATATTTTTTTTTGTTTTTTATTTATTTAATAAAATATATTATAAAAAGTGATTATCAAAACTTTAATACAAATTCTTTATCAGAAAAAACAGTAATACAAATGTATAACTGTAATACTTACTTTATTTATAATTTACAATTGTATATAAAATATTTTATACCAATCAAATTAGGTAGATAAGGTAAATACGAGTATCTAGAAAATAAAATATTTTACTATGGTGGATTAAATGAATTACAAAAGATTATAAAAAAGAAATCCATTTCGGATTATTGCCATTAATTGTAAAACCATAATAGAGTTTTACGATTTGTTTTTACTTTATTCTTAATTAACATATTTTTTCAATAGGAATTTTTTCACTATAAACGAATACTCGTGCATAAGAAGTTCAAAGCACCCATCATCTGATAAACAGTAACGAATTGTCACATTTCTAAGATATCAATTGGCTGAAAAGTATGTGTGTCGTTTTAAGTGGCTTATACCTATTTAAATATAATACATTTTTAATAATAAGTAGTATTAACATACCGTTTATTGTGCTTAATTCTGATATCATTTCCTCAATGTTCATTTGCTGGACCTTGATCTAAATTGTAAGTCAAGTAATTCCTTCATTATAATTGAAAAGCATTGTATCTGGTTTTCTCATTAACGATTCGTCTCCGATGTTCGTCCAACTACCGCTTACTCGTAGGTCGTTAACAGGTCTCAGGAAATAATTATTTATCACAAACTGTATTTATTTATTTGTGATTTAAAACAGTTATAGTTGTTTTACGTTGGTAATAATAAAAATAATCATTCGAAGGGATCGTATATTATATTATGATATTGGAACTTTAAAGCAAGGCATTTCAATAGTCAGAAAACACGAAGTTGATATTATTGACTAAAAATCATTAGATTATCTATAATTATTTTAAAATATTTTTTATTTGGATAAGCTATTTACAATAAATCACTTCAATTTAGTATTTGTCAAGTACAAAATTCTCCAAAAGCCATATTCCTAATTTCTTCGTATTATTAAAAAGTAAAAATTAATTAGTAAATACTACAAATTTTTGGGTTGTCTCATTTACTATAAATAAAACTTTTACGTTTTAATTTTATCAATTATTATTAACGCATAAAATATATATATATAAAAAAAAATTGTTATTTATTCTATAAATTACATGTTATTTTTGTACTTCGAGATCAGTTTTCATTTATCACATTTTTAAGGTTGAAAGCTAAAGAAAACTCTACTACATTAATTTTAATAAATTATAATAAATTACAATTATTGGACTTAATAATTATTCAAAGGTAAAATTAAAAGTAAAAAACTCCAAGTCTGGTGATATACCACTATTGGGTGAAGTATAAAGACGACTGAATAATATTACTGTTTAATATTATAAACTTAAAACCAATAACCATTACTCTCGTAAAAAAAGTTCTGAGTGAATGAGGTCAAATGGATCAACTAATACTTCTAAAAATATTTCATATAATGAACTCAAACTTTTTCATAAGTTATATTGAACATTTATTGTTTTAATTTTTAAAATACAGAAAAAAAATCATCTTAAATTTATAAAAATAGAAAATTTCATGTGCCTATAAATATCATAAACTATGATATGTTTTTAAAAAAATATACTGCAACTGAGACACTGCACTCAGGCAAAATTCATGAAAAAAATCTAGACATAATTAATTTTGAGAAAAAAAACAAAATCGTTCAATATCACATAAATATATATGTATGTATGAGTGTGTGTGTATCCTAATAATATAATTTATCTTTGTATTCAATCATACCAGTTCTCAACCTGTTTGTAACTAATGGCAATTGTTGTCGATGTAACATTTTAAGATAAAAAAAAAAAAAAAATTTAAAAAATTATTATTCAACTTATGGGTTGAAAATAAAAGCAACATTTTTGTATTTAATTTACATTTTTAAGCAGTTAACGGATTTTATAAGAAGAAAATAATTTGATTGTATCCCTCAGCAATTCGACGTTGTCGACCAGCCACCTGAAGTATACAAATGGGCTGAAAAAATTCTCAGGAATTTTTAGATTTTTTTTTTTTTTTTTTTTGATTTTACTGTTACAAGATGGAGTTGAAGACAAATCAGGTCTGCCAGTAAGAGGAAAAAAATCATCTAATATTATATACTATAAATTGACTGTCGATGTCACAGAAAGATATCAAACCTTACGTGGCAAGTTGTGAGGATTAAAAACTGTATTTTGTTTTATGTATCAAGACATGTCTTGAAACACTTAACGGCAAGTTATTTCCAATCAAATTATTTTTCCTAAATAATTTTATTTTATGCTTTATGGGCTCTTGCAGCTTCTATTAATTCCATCCATATATCATGTTCAGTAGCAGTCCCCATGTTTGCTGTTCCGTCTATCATTTTTGTATCTGACTTTGAATCTTTAAATTAGCAACTATAAGTTATTTAACAGTGCTGGATAAAATTTGAAAAAAATAATTAAATTTGCTAAATATATTATAGTATAAAAACCTACTAAGTTCTGTAAGAACATGATAATGAGATATAATCAGATCACAAAAATATAAAAGTGTTTGGCAGTTAGACAAAAACGGTGATAAGCATCCAGTTGATGAAAGTCTATCCTTTGTTTCCCAGTGGACAAATTGCACTTTTAGTTCTTTGGTACATATTGTTTATCTAAAAATTTAGTTCCAAGGACAAAAAATACAATAATAAAACTATTTTAGAAAATATTGTAAACATAAATCGACGCAAGCTTACGCATTATAATTTGTATAATTTATTTGTTTTTAGGCTTTTAAACTCTTAAACTATTGGAAGTTTCTGATAACTTTTTTCTGGATGACTGTGATATTAAACTTGGATCCTGATCCTGTCATGCTGTACAGGTCTAAAACCGAAATTAATGTATGCCGTTTATCTGTTTACTACTTTTAAGTATCATTTACCTTCTCAGAATATATGAGGTTTCCTTTTTTTTTCAGCATGATTTGAGTAATCGAAAAGCAACAGTTGTATCTACCATTGCAAAAAAACTTAAAGCAATTATTATGGTAATCCAAGCTTTCAAATCGTTTGAAATATTAAAATTATTTAATGATATAAAAGCTATCGAAAAACGAATGAGTATTAAAGGTAAATAAACTTACAATCAATGCACTTGGTTTTGTATTGTATTTTATTCTAACGATTTTATTTTTCATTTACATTATAAAACATTATAATATAAAAAAATAAATTTGTACGTAAACATTATTTATTACATTTCTTAATGTTTATAAACGTTGAATTATTATTTTATTATCATATCGTTTCTATTGAATTTTTGATCGTACAAACAAACATTTGACTACAATAAAATACCAAGGTTGAACGTTATTTTAGTCAGCTTAAGGTTGCCTATTATAACGGGTCTATAATAACACAAATAAATTACGTGATTCAATGTTAGAAAACACTTAATTGAAAATGTAAATTTTTTACAAAATCTCATGATAGTGGAGTATCTTCATAATAATTAGTATTTAACTACAGTGTACATTATTTGAGAACTTGATATCTTGTCAACTTTTAATCTTTTATTAAAAACTAAAAGTTGCAATAAAAATGAAAAAAACCAACAAATAAGTGTATTTGTGTTTTTTTGTATAAAATTGTACATATACTAGCGCGAATTACATTTATGATATCATTGAACGCTTGTGATTAGTAACAAATATTTTATTAAAAATAGTAAATATTTAAAAACATTCGTTTTCTTAAAATATACATACACACATATTATTTTATAATTTACAGCAATCTTGTATGGTTTTATTTAAGTATAATTTATTTAAAAAATTTAATTTTTGAAAACATTTTAGTGAATAGTTTGACCATCATGAATTTTGTAGTGTTTAATTTCTAAATATTCCTGACAGCACTGAATTTTCGGTAAATCAAAAATAAAATTTGATTTTTCGAATCATAATCAATCAGAACTTAAAATATCTAACACAATTCTCTCGATAATCAATTTGTTACTAATCACAAGCGTTCAATGATATCATAAATGTAATTCGCGCTAGTATATGTATAGTTTTATACAAAAAAAAACACAAATATACTTATTTGTTGGTTTTTTTCATTTTTATTGCACTTGCATTGGATCAAGTATGCAACATTTATAAGCGTTGTTTCTGTCATATTGGGCACGATCTTTTTGACCAAAATGTGCAAAAGATGGAAGATTTTTTTTTGACGTTTAAGAAAATAAATAAAAAAGGAAACTTTCATCAAATGATTTGAATTGTATAAGTCAGTACACTTAGTATAACCGAATATTATAATGATCATCGTCGCCGCATTTACTAAACTGCATGTTAACCGTGACTCCAATGAATAATTCAATTCCTACAGGATGTTCCTATAGCATAATGATAAATATATAATGAATTCGCGGGGAGAAATTTTTATTTTCCACGGCCATGCTTGTATTATTCCATCGTTTTATGGACTCGGTCGCCTTTATTCGGAATGCGTTTTGCGTAAAATGATCTATTAAGTTCGTGTTTTTTCTTTCTCCTTCTATGGTTAACTATAATATGATTAAAATCAATTTTTATTTCCTTTTATACCCTTTCTTCCGCGTTTTCTGAGTATCTTTGCCGGGGTCTTTAATCATTATTCCATCTACATGCACCGTTATTCTCATTTATTTTTATAACATGTCCAAAAACTGGATTCTCTCTGTTTCTCTGTATCTCTGTCTCTTTGTTTCTTTTTCTCTCTCGTATTTGTTATAATAAAACCAGCACATACGGGCAAATAATAAAAGTACCTTAAGCAAACAGTCTTTACTTAATACAATTTAAAGGTTGATATGTTTATGTATTTAGGTTGCTCGTTTTATTTTGTTAACGTAGGTCTACAACAGACATGCTTATAATACGCATACTACATGAATACACGTACATATTTCGTTATCTCTTATTCATTGAAATTCTTATATTTCAACAGGTTTATTTTATATGCACGTATTATTATTAGTTCTATATAATATATTTAATATATATATATATATTAGGGTGGTCCTTATTTTTGAACTTTCAAATTGTTAATGTCTCACCCCCCTATTTTGTTTAATACCATAAAAAATTGATTTGGGTAAAATTTGGTTATACATACTCACCCCCTTCCCGTGCCCCACGGGGGTCGAAAAATGGTCAAATAAGGCTATTTTTATTTTTTTTTTAAAAAATACAGCACTTGCCATAAAAATGTATAGAAACTTATGGGAAGAACATAAGTAAACAAGCGTTTTAGTATTAGTATTGAGTAATATTGTAATCGATAAATACTTTGTAATCTAAATATTATAAAAGTGCTAAGATAAAACGATAGGCAATGCGATATAATTTGCGACGTAATGCGGCTATTATTAAACTTTATCAAATTCAATATGCGGAGTTCGGACCATTTCTAATCATTAAGATATCAGTTGACAGTCATTCAATCACGGGAATACATGTTAGTGACAAATGTGTTGTTTCGTTTAACCACTGAAAGAAATTAATTCATTTTGTTCACACAGTTTATTTTATTTTAAAGTTTTAATTTATAATTATGGCGTCTACATCAAAAATTAACCTTCGCGATTCCAGTAAAATATTTTTAGTTGGAAGTGTTTCGAATCAAATTATTGGTAGTAAATTACCTTCAATAAAACAAGCTTTAAGTGTACTATTTTATAATATGCGTATTGTTAAATTAAATTTACACGAGAGCAGCAAATTAGTAATCAGAGAGATCGTAATATTTTGGGAAAAAGCACGTATTCCTGTAAGAGAAGAATATCATTTAATTAAAAAATTGGAGTCATTATATAATGAGTGGAGAAATCTACAAAAACACGAAACTTCAAAATTAGACAATAATCGAAAGAAAGAAGACTTATTCGTAAATAAGTTTGATGATATTTTTGACATCGCTCATGCTGACGCGTTAAGTATAATGAAAATAGAGGGCGATAGACAATTTTTAATTGCTCAGAGGACCAAAGGAAGACCGGGCTGTATGCTAGGAATAGATAAAAAAAACCAAAAACTAGAAGAACGTATAGGAAAAAAATCGACGGATGCAATAAAAAGAAAAAAAAGAGCTTATGAAGAAATGGAAACCTTAGGTAACTTATTTTTTATTGACGATTTATGTTTATTGTTAATAAATTAAACTTATGCATTTTAATTAAATTATTTTTGTTATTATTTTAGGACGAGTGGTAAATAGTTCGTCTCTTTTTCCGTCCTCAAGTAGTGAATCAGATGAAATTGACAAAATATCAATTGAAGAAGTTATAGAAAACCCAAAATTAGTTCAAATAAGAGGTAAAAATAATTTTATTACTGATAAACTGTCCGCAGCACTTGATAGGTGTAAAATTAGTGATCGAAACGCGGTTCATAT
Source organism: Sipha maydis (assembly GCA_034509805.1). Taxonomy (NCBI): domain Eukaryota; kingdom Metazoa; phylum Arthropoda; class Insecta; order Hemiptera; family Aphididae; genus Sipha; species Sipha maydis. The sequence goes on along the minus strand of JASXSY010000193.1, from coordinate 110,255 downwards.
TTTACTTGCAACTGCGCAGTCGTTAGGCGTTAATACTGATGCATTAATAATTAATCGTACATCACTTAAATGTACTCGGGAGCGTTTCCGTAAAGAAAGAATGGAGAAAATTCGAAATGATTTCAATCCATCTGAAATAAGTCCTTGTGTAGTTCATTGGGATGGTAAACTTCTTCCCTCATTATCCGGAAAGCAATTGGTTGACCGCCTACCGGTAATTATATCACATAATGGCACAGACCAACTTCTTGGAGTACCTGAACTTAGTTCTGGTACAGGAGAAAATCAAGCGACAGCTGTATATCAGGAACTTGAAAATTGGGGTCTGATTGAAAACGTCCAAGCTTTGTGCTGTGATACTACTGCATCAAATACTGGTCGATTAAAAGGTGCTTGTATATTACTGGAGCAAAAAATGGAACGTGATATTCTATATTTACCATGCAGACACCATATCTTTGAAGTTGTACTGAGAAGTGCTTTTGAAATAAAGATTGATATTGCATCTGCCCCAGATGTACCAATTTTTAAACGTTTCCAAAAATATTGGCCAAATATTGACGTTAAAAACTTTCATAATGGATTAGAAGATATTTATATTTTTCAATCAATGGAAGACCGAATGAAGAACTAGCATTATTCTGTAAAAACCAATTACAACAACACCAACCTCGAGATGATTATAAAGAACTACTAGAACTAACTATTATATTTCTCGGTCAAACACCACCTAATGGCATATTTTTCAAAGTTCCTGGACCCATAAACCATGCTAGATGGATGGAAAAAGCTATCTATTCTTTAAAAATATTTTTATTTCGAAACGAATTTAAATTAACTTTAAAGAAAATAATGCTTTTCGGGACTTGTGTATTTTTATAGTTCGGTTGTACATACAACAGTGGTTTCGTGCTCCCGTTGCTCCACGAGCACCAAATCTGGACTTAGATTTTATAAAAAGTATAATATTGTATGAGACTATCGATAGTCATATTTCTAAGTCAGCATTAAAAAAAATGTGTGGCCATCTATGGTACTTAACACCAGAAGCGGCTTCATTAGCATTTTTTGATGACAATGTATCATTTCAAACAAAAATTAAAATGGTAAAAGCAATTAAATTTCATGAGAACGAACCAGAAGAAAACAAACGAATAATTCTACAACCAAATGAAATTTACGAGTATGCTAATAAAAATATTGATGACTTTATATCACTCCAATCAAGTAATTTTTTTATTAGGTTTGATATATCTATGGACTTTTTGGATTTAGACCCTAAATTATGGAACCAAAATGAGCATTATAAAAAGGAAAAAAATTGGTAAATAATTTACGTGTTGTTAACGATGTTGCGGAAAGAGGAGTTAAGTTGATGGAAGACTACAACAAACTAATATCCAAAAACGAAGAACAAAAACAATATTTATTGCAAGTAGTTAGTGAGTACCGTCACAAATTCCCTGATTGTAAAAAGAGCACTTTGTCAAAGGAATTTTAATTATATATATATTATAATATTATATTGATCTAATATTATAAATAAAATATATTTATACAACATTTACGATTATATTTTAATATTAAATTGTTGATGTTATTATAAAACGGTATAAGTTTACATTTTTTTCAAAACTATGACGAATAATAAAAAAGTCAATTTTCCAAAATAAATGAATCATTTTGTATTTTGTTATGATGGTCGCAATTTTATGTATTTACGATAAATTGTGTAAAATTACTTTTTATATAAAATGTTATGTCCTACAATTAAGTTTTTACAGTTGTATGGTAAGTGCTGTAGTTTTTGAATAAAATGAAAAATAAAAATAAATAATAAAAATTACCTTTTTGACCGGTTTTTGACCCCTTTGGGGCACGGGAAGGGGGTGAGTAATCATAACTAATTTTACCCAAATTAATTTTTTATGGTATTAAACAAAATAGGGGGGTGAGACATTAATAAAATTAAAAATTTTTTCTCCACCTATAACCAAGGACCACCCTAATATATATAATAAAAAACCTAAATCAAAATGTTTACACACTAAGTATGTCTCATAAGAAACTATAAAAATTAGTTATAAATAGTTATAGCCTGAATAATTGTCATATTAATATTTTAACAATGTATTTTATGATTTTCCTGCTAAGATTGTTTCTTTTTCAATTCAGTTATATTGAATGTTTCGATATAGATAACGATGTGGAAATTATTGAGCATAATAAATATTTTAAATGACGCATTTATTCACACATTTATTTGAAATATTTTTTTTTTAACAACATTTCATACTTTTAGTCATTTTACACATCACATTAAATGTTTTTTCTATAATATAATTAGGTTCAAAGTTATTCAATATGATTGAAAGACGAGTGATTATTTTTTTATAATTTATCATCATCATTTAAAGATTATAACATTTATACTGAAAGACAAGTAATATATTAATATCATATTTATCAAAAACAAAACATTTTAATCAGACCAAATTACTTATAACCGATACTAATACTAACCAATACTTAATTACTCATTAATTCTAAATACCCTTTGTGATTCAGTCGATAACCGATTTTGAGTTTCAGTAAAAATTGAGGCGTTGACATGGAAAAGGTACTAAGTCATAAAAACCAAATTTTACAGGAGAAGGAAAAAACTGATTTTAGCATATTGTAAACCTTTTTTTATCCGAAAAAAAACTTTTTTTAACACAAATTTCTCACTTAAATACTTACAACTTAATTTTAATTAAAAAAGAAAATATAATAATTGATATTTATAAATAATATGCGTATTAATATTTTTTATTTACAAACATCTCGATAGAATGCATGGTATTTTTCGTCCAAAAAATCTAATATTGCAAGATGGTCTTTTTTCTTTGGTTCGCTTATGGCTGTTTCCTTTTTTGATGCACTCAAGGCCTGGATCCTTTCGACAGACTTAAATGAGTGTCTCTTTTTGAATATATTGTGTAATTTCCAAGGTTCAAGTGTATTGAATGTCTGCCGAGTTTTTATCATAGGAAAGTCATCTCGCGAAATTCTTATCCAACTTAAATTGCTAATTTTAATAGGTGCTGTATTTAAGAATGTATCAGATTCTTTGGCAAAGTCATAGAAATCATCTGAGGTCATCATGACAACATTAAATGGTTGAAAATGTTTAGCATCTCTGAACATTGATGCTACTTCTTCAGGAACCATTGTTGAGCACACTTTTTTCCTCTTCTCGATAATCCCGAAATCTCGGTCACATGGCATATATGAATGCCCAGACACTAAAAATTTAAGGTCAATGGTATCAAAATATTTTTTGGCAACAGCATATATTAACACCATAAGTATCATCCGATTTTTATTTTGACCAGCGCAGTTATCGCACCAAATCTGCAATTTTTTTTTTGTTGTCATACTAGATTTGATAGCATTAAGCAAGCATGAAGCAATCTCATTCCCACCTCGACCAGCTATACCCTCATGCCACATGCACATTATACTTTTCCCCGTGTCCCCAATGTGAATATATAAGTTATAGTTCGACAGCTGACGGCTCTAAAACATGTTAGAATGAGTGAGTGTTGGAGTGAATATTACTTGTTGCATATCCATGCTTACAGTACACGTTTGGCTTGAGGGCATTTGGGATTTAGTATTATCATCGTTTAAAAGTTGCGTGGCTTTCTCAGCTTTTCTTAAATGCAATTCTTTTTCTGCTATAATTTTGAACTTATTGATACTTTCCTCGAAATTGATTTTATTTGTAAGACGGTCGCAAGTAGCGCAAGTGTCCGCTCGAGGGCGATGGAATGAAAGCTTTGGAAATGATTTTTTAAAAACTCTACGATAAAAACGTTGGTCAATATTAGTATCAGGGTATGCTATTTTGAATGCGCGATATAATCTATGAATATTTAGATCTGGACTCAAGAATAACTTGCTGGTTTTGCGACGAGAATAGTGACTCTCTTCAGTTGGGAATGAACTGACGTGAGCCTTCATTAGTTCTACATCCTGAAGCGTGTATTTTGTTTTATGAATATGAGATTTTGGATTTTTTCCTCTTGAATTTTTGTATATCATGTCTCCCCTTTTTTTTTTCAATTAAAGTTTTAACACGCCTAATCGATAAGCCCATAATGTCCCTAAAAGATTTGTTGCATACTTGAACATGACCCTCGTTGGACTTAGGTAAACAATATGTAACGGATACCTGTCTTTTTCTCGAAACCATGTCTTCTTTACGTGGTCTCCTCTGTTTAACAGCTGTTATGTTTATTAGACCATAAAGAAAATTACCTTGATTATCAGGTGTTTGCTTCCAAAATTCAGAGTGAAGCGTTCGTACCTCTACCTCAGTAAATCTACGGCAATTGTATTTGCATTTAGAAGCGGCCTATATATTAAATTTATATTTATTACTTATAAGAAGTAGTGTAAATAAGCATGTAAGTAAGCATGTAAATAAGCATATAAGTACCTACAAAGTTTTAGATATAATAGTTTTAATATATTAATCATACATAAAAAATAACTTACCATTTTGAATGGAACAGTTTTTGTAGACATTGTAGTACATCAATTTTATCCGCGCATATAAAATATACTATATTATTTAAGTCAAAATGATTAATGATAATTAATTAATCAATTTTAAATTGATTTGTGATTGATGATATTAGACAATATTTGATAACAGTGTTCGTATCAATAAAAACATTATAATACATCGATAATCACGTGAGATGACTTAGTACCATTTCAAAGCCAAACCACGATGACTCACAACCAGTGCCATCTTGTGTTCAACGTAATTATTAATATTTAAAGAAATTTGAGTTAGTTCTTTTTCCAGGCCATTGGCATATGTATTTAGTACCTTTTCAACGATAAAACGAAAAATTGATTTTTTTTGACTTAGTACCTTTTCCATGTCAACGCCTCAATTTATAATCAATTAGATTTTCTAGATTACTCATAAACGATTTAAAAAACTTGAAAAGAGAAAAAAGCAAAAGCTGCTAGTTTCTAAATTGTCAGCTTGTTTATTTAATTTTTTGATTTTTATTTAATACATTAAGACATTCCTAGCCTATAGGCTATCTACATCTAGTGATATTTACAGAGAAACATTTTTTTTTTTTTTTTTTGGCTTTTTTAACGTAATTTCGTTTTATATAAAACAAACATGGAGGGATAACATACATAAATAGGGATATAACTAAAGTGAAGTAACTATCATTAAACTAAGTAATAATAACTGATTTCTAATGACATATTATATTAAGACAGCAGGTATAAGGTATACAAGTAGTGGAGCAAATATAATTAAGATTCTACAAGATTTAATAGATAGCTTACAGCTGCGGCATAATGGTGTTGATGTTAAACAAGAAGGTCATGCGGACGTCTACGTTTCAGTCTACGTTGAGGTGGATGCAAGTGCAGATTACAATGAAGGGAGCCAGATGAGTTGAGCAGTGAAGTATGGAAGTTTTTGGATTAGGTTTTTATGTGGTCTTCGATTTCCTGGATTTGTAGGTTTTTGTGAAGGTTTGCATTCCTTATAAACCAAGGCGCATTAGTAATAATTCGTAGCACTTTGTTTTGAAAGATTTGAATTTTATTGATGTGAGAGGTCGTACATTTCCCCCAAACTGGACAAGCGTAAGTGAGTAGTGGACGTAGAGTTTGATTATAAATAAGAAGAGATTTTTTATGAATTGAAGATTTTTTATTAAGAATAGGGTATAACATAGAAAGGCTTGTTGAAGTTTGGATGAAATATGGGGCTGCCATGTTAGCCGTTCATCCAAGTCAAGCCGAGGTATTTAACTGACTTATTCCAAGGTATATTTACATTGTTAAACATTAACTGTGCAGGGTGACGACACAGACGAAGACTAAAAATAATGACACGGCCCCAGCGCCTAGTCCTCTCTCTCAACCGTACACACTGCCACTCTGGCCTAAAAGGGGAGAATATCGAGAATAATGATAGATTCGCGGTGGCTCAGTGTTACTTGCCCGGCATTCCGGCGCGTGGAGTCGCGGGCTCAAAACCCGTACCGTGCTAATTTTTTCATTACTTTCTCGATATTTCTCCCTGGACCGGCCACAACAACTGTGGCCGCGTCAATAACATCAGCGCTTTTTGACGCATTTGTTTGGATTCGTCATTTTTTACACCAGTAAGATAATGAATCAAGATGGGCTTGTATATTTGAGGTTATTGCTTCTATGATGCGTGATGCAGTGAAAATTGTTGTGTCATCTGCAAAAACTGGGGGATATCATAAACATAAATGTTGAAAAGTATGGGACAAAGTTTTGAGCCCTAGGGTACACCGGCAGATATAGACATGAGGTCAAAGGTGTTATTTATTTTAACGGAGAACTGTCTATTAATTAGATTTGAATAAATAATATTGAACAAGTAAGATGGAGTATTTATGGATTTCAATTTATACAATAGGTCTCTGTGCCAAACTTTATCAAATGCCTTTAAAATGTCTAAGAATACAGCTCCGGTATGGCAATGTTTTCAAATGCTGTATTAATATGTTCAGTTTACCTAAAGAGTTGTTGAACCGTAGAGTGGTTTGATCTAAACCCAAATTAAAATTTAAGTATAATATATATGGAATTCAAGTAGCAAAGTAGTCTAGTGTGAATGATTTTTTCAAATAATTTTGAAGAGGCTGATTGGCAGGATTGGATTTGTCATGATTATTAGCAATGAATATTATGGATGCAACTTTCCATTTTACTGGAAAGTAACCAAGGCGCAATAGTGAGTTAAAAATGTAGTCATAAATACTAATCCTTTCGGTGGTAATTTTTTTAGCATAAGGTTTGTAATTTTGTCATGACCCGGTGATTTTTTGTTCGGAAGATTTTTAATAATTTGTTTAATTTCGTTCGGCGTTAAGTAATTTGGTAGTTCTAAGATGTGTTTTAATCTTAGATCGTTGCTTGGATTACAGGTTTGTTTGGGAGAAAAGGTAATGTACAGCATTTTTGAAAAAACAACACATTTTTCTAAATCAGATATGACAAATTTTGCATCAGTCCGGAGAGGAAGAATGATATTGATATCTTGGTTTAATAATCTTTTTGTTGCTTTCCATAAATTGGATTCACCCGGGCGCATATTAGACAAGTAATTATTGTATGAGGATGCACGATAATTCTATAAAGCTGTTTGAACTTATTTGGTGAGCAAGTTTAGAATTTTTTTATCTGCAGGATTCCTATGATTTTGCCAAGTACGCCGGGCTAAATGTTTAATCGAATAAGTGAAGTTATAAAGTATGGTAAGATACTAGGCCTGTGAAGATTTTGTGATACAGGGTTTGAACAGAACTGCGCGGCTTCTGTTATGACATCCGTCAAATGTTTGGCTGTTTGTTCTGCTATACGAGTAGTCAGCTTGTTTTAAATACTATATTGTATAAATACAATATTATATGGTAATGTATTTTTTTTAGTTTGATCATTAAATTATGGTTAAATATTTAAATTGTAACTTTTTTAATTATTTATACTTGCACAATAAATGTTACAACCAAAATACAAACTAAAACCATAAAAAAAAGAGAGTAATTTAACAGCTTATTTGGTAATAATATGATGATATAAATGATTAGTTAATAGATTTGATGGTTTTATAAATTAATTTTATTATACAAGAGATTTCAAAAGAATTATAAATTGTAATTCAAATATTTTATTCAATTTTTAACGGTACAAACATTTTATAGAATTTAACAATTCAGAACCCAATAAATTAAAGTAGTATTATTATTGTTCGAAAAAACATATCACGATATGCCATCTGGTCGGTGCGACATGAACGACATGCAAGACGTGCGACAACCGTTAATACCGACATCGATGCGTCATCACGTGACGGGACGAAACTGGATTATTATTTGGTCCATGACTACTGCGCAGTTCCCGACACAAACATATACGCCATGTCCGTTGTACGTCCGGTTTGTTCGTTCGTTGACAAATCTGTGTTGTTGTTCACATTTGTTGATTTTGTGCGTGTTTTGTGAATGTTATTTTATTTTATACCATCGCTATATATTGTGTAGTGCGCCACTGTTTTGGCAACTCACAACGTCGTGTATTACCGTATAGGTCGTATAGGTTACCTTTACCTTACGGTCTACGATACATGGACGCAACCATATTTTTATTAGTAGTACTGATCGTCACTTATTGACATTGTACTTTTATAAAATAATACGTGACGTGCGTATTCGGTACTTCGCACCATCGTCGTAGCCGTTGTTCCCATCATCAATCCATAGTTCGCTGGTTCCAAGTCGGCTGCTCATTTTTTTGGATAAGTTTTCTTTTGTTTATATTTATGTATTTTTAGCTTATATATATATATATATATATATATATATATATATATATATATATATATATATATATATATATATATATATATATATATATATATACTTATATATTATTATTATTATCTCTTTTCCATATATATATATATATATACATACATATATGTACCTGTGTTTTTTTGTTTAGTATTAAGCTACTAACACTATTATTAAGTCATTAAGTTTTGTTCAATAACCTAAGAATTTTGGCAATACAAAATATTTTTTATACAGTCCACTAGTTTAGCATGTATGTCTTTTATTTTATATACATAGCAAAATTATTTTGATACATATCCGGCGCTATTATATGCGAGTCTATCCCCGGCAAATTAAACTAGTTAGTTAATTACAAAGTCGGGTATTCGCGCATACATTTTGGTCCTTCGGGCCGGATATCGTATCTGTTTCATTTTATTTCATTTTTATTTTTCGTTTTCGATTTGTGTCTTTTGTTATATCGTTCAACAATGGGTCGCCCTAAAAATAAGAAGGACGATGAATCTTTTAATTCTTCTAAGTCTCTGATTCGAGCACGTTTGGCACGTGATGGTGTACTACGGTCGATTCGGAATCTCGATAGTTTGGCAAAGGAATGTAAAACAAACGTTGAAAAACAACAAATTTTCAAGGCACGTGTGGCTACACTCGAAAAATACATTTCTCAATTCGAACAATTTCAGCAAGAGATCCTTACTATATTAGTGGATTTGAATTTAGTGGTAGAGTTTGAGGGTGTTGACGCTATAGTTGCAGACGCTATGGAAGCTATGTGTGGAGATATACGATCGGTTGAGAACCAGTTACAAATGAATTATTCACATCAAGATGAAAATCGTGCACTTAATGTTGGAGGTATTCAGTCATATCATACGGTCAACTTACCAAAAATTGAACTCCCTAAATTTGATGGCAATGTTATCGAATGGTGTTCCTTCCGTGATATGTTTGAATCACTTATACATCATAACAACGCGATATCAGATATTGAACGCTATCACTATTTAATATCTTGCTTAGCGGGCCCAGCGCTTACCATTGTCAAAGCCGTTCCGTTTAGTGCAAATAATTATGCAATTGCTTGGGGTGAATTAAAAAAATGCTTTGAAAACCGTCGGTTATTAGCTACCGCGCATGTTGATAAACTATTTGCCTTTACCCCTCTAAAAAAGGAATCTGTTTCATCTTTGTCATCATTTGTCCATACCTTTCGCGAAAATGTCACAGCTATAAAAACACTCGGTATTGAGGATATTTCCAGTTTTTTACTTTTTTATATTGGTTCTCGTGTATTGGATACTGAGACACGTCGTTTATTTGAAGCTAGTATTCCACAATCCGAAATACCTAGTCTAGACAGCTAATTAGATTTTATTTCTCAGAGATGTAGAATATTAGAAAATATCGGCCATAATAGTGACAAATTAGAAGTTGCGTTGAAAAATATACCAAAGAAGGGCAGGGGTCTTGCACCCATGAAGTCCACTTTGACTTCAACTACGGTGTCGCCTATGTCACCCAAGTCAAAATGTTTGTTTTGTCAACATGAACATCCACTTTATCGGTGTTTCTTGTTTAAGAAAAATTCGGTGGAATTGCGACGGAAGTTTGTTAGTAACAACGGTTTGTGTTTTTGCTGTTTGAAGCCAGGGCATTCGATGAATATGTGTTCTTCGAATTTTAAATGTAAATCTTGTCAAAATAAACATCATACACTATTGCATATGGATAATGACAAAGTCCCTTCAAAAGAGTTTAGCCAAGAACGTGTGGATAAAGCACAGCCGCTTTCTGACGAGTCACAACCTTCTGCTGGTTTATCAAAGTTTGCCGGTACTGCATGTACAGACAAGACTGTCGTTTTGGGAACAGCTGTCGTGCGTGTCTTTGACGATACAGGACAGTTACAAAATGTTCGCATTTTATTAGACGGAGGATCACAAGTTTCTGTTATTACTTCCGCATGTGTTTCTCGACTCGGTTTGCAGAAAAGTAAAACTCGCACGAATGTATCTGGACTGTCTCAACAACCAGTAACAAATATTAAGGGTATCACACATTGTACATTTGTCCCCCTTCAGACTAAAGAACCACAATTTGTTGCTTCCGATATTATCGTACTTTCGCAAATTACGAAGTACATGCCATGCGACAAGTTACCTACTTCTGTTCGTGAACGCTATCGCCACCTGGTCTTGGCGGATCCAGAATTTGACGTTCCTGGTCCGATTGACATGTTAATTGGAAATGATTTATACCCGTTGATATTATCGGCTAAGACAGATGTCATTCATAGCCCAGGATTGCCGTCAGCAATGAGTACATCTCTTGGTTGGGTGATCGGTGGTGCATTAAATAAGTCAACGTTGTCATCTGTAGTTTCACTTTCCATAACAAAGTCACCATCTATTGAAGGACTTCTGCAACAGTTTTGGAAAGTAGAAGAACCACATGTACCAAGTACACCGACAACGGAAGATGAATTGGTTGAAGAATGGTTCCGGAAAACAGTCACCCGAAATTCGACAGGAAGATTTTGTGTTGCCCTTCCGTTCCGTTCACGAATATTCGAAAGCTCTCACGATTCTACAGCCATTGGTATTGGTTCATCACAAACAATGGCCTTAAATCGACTCTATAATTTAGAACGTCGTTTGATAAAGGACCCAGAATTATATTCAGCTTACCGAGAGTTCATGAATGAATATTTGTCTCTTGGTCACATGCGACCTGCCGTCAGTTCAGGACACTACTTTATCCCACACCATCCAGTTATTAAGCGAAACAAGGGTAACCTTAAGATTCGGGTAGTTTTTGATGCATCGGCAAGATCGTCAACAGGATATTCTCTCAATGATTGTTTAATAACTGGTCCCAAACTATTGCTGGAAATTAGTGATATCCTTTTGCAGAGTAGATTTCACAGGTTTCTGTTCATTGCAGACATCGAAAAGATGTACCGACAGATCAATGTTCGAGAGGAGGACTGTGTTTATCAGCATATACTGTGGCGAAATTCACCAAACGAAGAAGTCCAAGAGTTTCAATTATGTACTCTTACTTATGGTATGAGTTCAGCCCTTTTTTTAGCTATACGATGTCTTCACCAACTAAACGAAGGAGGAGGGTGATTCGTATCCACAAGCGAAAAATATATTAACAACATGCACTTACGTCGACGATATTATTGCTGGGGCGAATAGTATCAAAGAAATACTTCAATTAAAACGTGAGATTGTGGCACTACTTCGTCGAGGTAATTTTAATCTTAAAAAGTGGGCAAGCAACTGTCAAGCTGTTCTGGAAGCTATAGATATAGAAGATCGCGCAATCAATCCAATATTTGAAGCTAATGATTCTATCAAGATTTTGGGTCTTTATTGGAATACTGATTTAGATATTTTTGGATTCAAACAAGATCAGAAAAGGATGTTGTAACAAAACGATCAATTTTATCAACCATTGCGCGATTGTATGACCCAATTGGTACACTCGGACCAACAATTTTTTGGGCTAAATGTGTCATCCAAGAACTATGGTCGCAAAAGCTTGATTGGGATACGCCGCCTCCAAGTCCGATAGTTAATAAGTGGACAAATTTTATCAATGAGCTACCATCTTTGTCAGATTTGGTTTTACCTCGTCATATTGATGTTTGTAATGTGAAGGACGTACAGTTGTTAGGATTCGCCGATGCTTCCCAGAAAGGATATGCAGCGGTGGTCTATTTACGACTTGTCAACGTGAAAAACATCGTCAGAGTTCACTTCATTGCCTGTAAAAGCAAGGTTGCTCCACTTAAATCTTTGACTGCTGACAATACATTAACTATTCCACGCTTGGAATTGTGTGCTGCACTCCTACTTTCGCAATTAATTTCTCATCAGCTAGAGGTTCTTAAGAATATTGTTAAGATTAATCGAGTCCGAGCTTGGACAGATTCTACCATCGTCTTGGCATGGCTGACAGAAGATCAAAAACAATTTAAAGTATTTGTCACAAATAGAATTGCAAAAATTCGGAGTTTGATTCCAACTTGCGAGTGAGCTCATGTGCGATCAGGTGACAATCCTGCGGATCCTGCGTCTAGAGGAATGCTACCAAAAGAGTTGACATCACAACCATTACATATACATGGACCCAATTTCCTACATCTACCTGAACACCAATGGCCTGTGCTTACATTATTGGAAGCAAAATTACCGCCCACGCATCAATTTCCTGAAGGTAAGGACATCTCAGAATGTGTTTCACATGTACACCAATTGTATAATTCCGAGAATGTATTACAACGGTTTTCTTCATTACTCAAAATGCAGCGTGTTTTATCTTATTGTTACCGTTTCATACAAAAAACTCGTAAGCAGCCTATCATTAACGGTCCTATAAGTTGCCATGAATTAGACAAGATTTTGAATAAAAGTATCCAAATAACGCAAAGTTCACATTGGCTATAATTAGCAAGAAATATAATGAATCCTGAAGCAATCATAACCCCTAGTAGTTTAGCCCAGTTAGCCCCATTTGTAGATGCTAATGGGATAATTCGAGTTGGTGGTCGTTTGAAGTTTTCCACAGCTCGGACGGATAATCGAAACACACCCAGGTGCAGATAATATAATTCGTGTAGTGACGGTTCGAACAGCAGATGGTATCCTTAAGAGACCAGTAGTAAAGCTAGTTAAATTGCCTCTTTCTTAATATTACTTCTTAAATTATATATATTGCCAATTTTCTTATAGTTATTAGTACGATATGTTAATTTTACATTGTAGTATATTTTGTTATTTTTATCAAGTTAAAAAAATGTAGCTGACAATATCGAACTTTGAAACCTTTGGTTTCAAAGGGGGGAGTAATGTTCGAAAAAACATATCACGATATGCCATCTGGTCGATGCGACATGAACGACATGCAACACGTGCGACAACCGTTAATACCGACATCGATGCGTCATCACGTGACGGGACGAAACTGGATTATTATTTGGTCCATGACTACTGCGCAGTTCCCGACACAAACATATACGCCATGTCCGTTGTACGTCCGGTTTGTTCGTTCGTTGACAAATCCGTGTTGTTGTTCACATTTGTTGATTTTGTGCGTGTTTTGTGAATGTTATTTTATTTTATACCATCGCTATATATTGTGTAGTGCGCCACTGTTTTGGCAACTCACAACGTCGTGTATTACCGTATAGGTCGTTACCTTTACCTTACGGTCTACGATACATGGACGCAACCATATTTTTATTAGTAGTACTGATCGTCACTTATTGACATTGTACTTTTATAAAATAATACGTGACGTGCGTATTCGGTACTTCGCACCATCGTCGTAGCCGTTGTTCCCATCATCAATCCATAGTTCGCTGGTTCCAAGTCGGCTGCTCATTTTTTTGGATAAGTTTTCTTTTGTTTATATTTATGTATTTTTAGCTTATATATATATATATATATATATATATATATATATATATATATATATATATATATATACTTATATATTATTATTATTATCTCTTTTCCATATATATATATATATATATATATATACATACATATATGTACCTGTGTTTTTTTGTTTAGTATTAAGCTACTAACACTATTATTAAGTCATTAAGTTTTGTTCAATAACCTAAGAATTTTGGCAATACAAAATATTTTTTATACAGTCCACTAGTTTAGCATGTATGTCTTTTATTTTATATACATAGCAAAATTATTTTGATACATATCCGACGCTATTATATGCGAGTCTATCCCCGGCAAATTAAACTAGTTAGTTAATTACAAAGTCGGGTATTCGCGCATACAATTATACACTTAAAAATATTATATTTATTAACAAAGTTAACTAATTAACTAATTAAAAAAAGAAGCTTATAAATTCTTAAAATATAATAATTTATGACCAACTAAACATTAATTATTCAGATTAAATTATAATATTATAAAATCTGCGGTTGATGGTTTATTAAATCCATTAGATATTAGGTACAGTAATTACTGTCAGGTTGTACATTTCTTTAAGTAAAATCATTTTAATAACCCAATTAAGCATATAAATACATGAAACTATATTTACTTGTTTTATGTAACTTTTTAAAATTGTATAAATCATAAACAATATTATGTTGTTACAAATTTGTATTTAGGTATTTAAATAATTATAATCTATTTCAAAGTTCTGTGCATTTATTAGTGGCTTGAAACCTGTGTAAGAAGATTAATTAATTGATTATTAATTGTTAAAAAATAAAATCATTTACTACTGAAATGTATTTTTATATTAATATTAAAATCATTTTGTGCAATTAATTGTAAATATTTTTTCCTTTGCCTTAAAAATTAATTAGGAATAACAAATTTATGGACGCTAGTTTAAAATTAATTTGAGCTTAACGAGATAACATTTCAAAAAGTAAAGTGTGTCGCTCGACTATCATTAATATCTGAGGATGCAATTTCAGGACTAATTTTGCTTTGCAATCCCAAGAATTAACTAGCACTTCAAATGTTTAATTTTACAATTTTCTAGAAGCAAAATTCATGCGTTAACATTTTCAATTTGTTTTGTTTAATAGAATCGTCATCGATTATGCTAATAATTACTACCACAGGTGTTCTAGTAGCTGTTTTCGAATTACTGTTCGACTACTCGTGGTCTAGTTTATCTGAGCATCACTGGATTTACTTGGAGGTGACGTTGAACTTAGGTTCACTACTATATCCATTGAATAGTTTCATTTCAAATATGTAATATTTTCAGGGTTTCTCCAGACTATGTTTATTTACGATCGACTTGCAATTTTGCCACGTGTGTATTCGAATAGCAAAAATATACAAGCATTTGCACACAAATCTTCAGTTAACGTCAACGACAGGTGAGCGCGCGTGCACACTTATAAATTTAATACGATTAAACATTCGCAACGTTGTAATTTATTTCGCAACCCAGAAGCATAAAACGCTTAATGTATGCGCATGACAAGAAATCGTTAAGTATTCACTACAAGCGCGTTATTTCAGATGAAATTATAATCGTCCATATTATGGTATCGAACAGAAAACAATAAAACATCGTTGCTAATTTACAATCACAGACTTCGATTTCAAACAAACATTTATGTTTAGTTATGAATAAATGATAAAAAATAATTACACGATTTATCAATTTATGTTCAGTTGAAGTACAAACTACATCTGTATATGGTAATAATTAGTACTGAAAACCTAACAATAAATAATAAAATGACAACGAGACAAAATTATTGTGCACAGAATGTTCGATGCCGAAAATAAATGTGTTGTATTGATTATTATCGTGCAAGACCTATCATGCCATTGAATCATTAAACATTTTGCCAACATCCAGGTAATCTCATCCTTTAACCGTAGAAAATGTTGAGTTAGTAGATAATAGTCTTATAGACTATCAATTTAAAGAGAACCATGGCCGTAATAAGCCACTGGAAAATATTGTTTCGGAGCGTAATTGAGTGTCAGAAGGAATTTATTTAGATAAATATAAAACATAATATATTGTTATTTAAAAATAATTAAAATTATTTGTTCATAAATAGTTATGTGGTGAAATAATATTATTATGGAAATGTTTGTGTTTTTGGTGTGAATTTCATACTTTTTTTCGTGTAGGTTATGTTTGATTGATAATTTACGAAAATATAAGGTTACACCAAACAAGTGCTTACTTCTTTTACGTGAACACTTATGTTATTAAAAAAGAAACTAAAGTACTCAAATCATAATATATTGATTCTTTGTAAAACACGTATTGGCAGGAAATATTTTTTTTAATGTACATTACATCGACGATTTTTGAAAAAGTTGTATAATTTTCTTAATTTAATTTAAAAATAATAACCACACTGTAAATACCAATAAAATAACATTTAAATAGGTATAATTTATTCCTATCTTAATTGAATGCTACACAATTTGTATAGTGACTAATATTTTGTCTTAGATTACAGATCGGAATAAATCAATAAGTTACAATTTTATAATCAAAGTATGTTTTAAATTCATAGACTGATTTTCATATGGATTATTTTGTAAATTTATATAACTAAAATAATCTATTTGCAATATTAGTAAAATATTGGTAACATTTTTAGTGTATTTAGAAAATTATAAAATTAGATTTTTAAGACAAAATTATAGTACTGAAAACTATTTATTTTTATTTATAATAGTCTTCAAGATCATTGAATATAAATATTTGTTGTATAGTAAATTTCTTTTTTACTTATCATTTGATCAATTATGTTTTGTTTGCATAAATGAATATCCTGAACTTACTATTGTTAATTATGCACTTGTTTTTGGTGAGAAATTAAATTTACATGTTTTTTTTACAGACCTTTTAATTTTATGAATATTCTATAATATACTCACAAGAATAATATTTCTTTGAATTTTATTATTTTTTTATAATATCCAGATAATAAACATTATGTAAATACAATATTCTATGAATCTCAACAAAAAAATTAATATAAATAATAATAGTATTGAACTTAATAAAATATAAAAATAAACTAAGGCAAGATAAAATTAATAATACAATATGATAATATGCAAACTGAGAGACAACAAAATGCAGAAATAAACTTAAATTAGGCAAATAACTATTCAACTTATATCATTTTAATTATTCAATAAAATAACCTAGTCTAAACAGTTATTAAAGTTTAATTTTCTTTTAATGTGAGATTTTAAATTTTCGTTACTTCAAAACCTATATAAGTACTTTTTTTTTTTTGCTCTAAGAATTTACTCTGAAATTTTGAAAGGGGAAAATAATGGATATTAAAAATTATATTATTAAGATAGTATACTAATTTTATTTATATTATAATGGGAAGCAATCCAACAACTGTTCCTTGTGAAATTAAATTGAATTAATGGCATTAAGTTTAAATTATTTTTTGAAGTTTTACAACAATTATTCCAATAGCTATATCAGTTATATTAAATAATATATCTATAATTATAAATTTAATTTATATTTATAATTTATATGTAATTAAAAATTTAACTATAATGTAACCAGTTTTATTTTCTTACAATTTTTTCTTACAGCACATACAATATAAGTACATGCAGTTTCAAAATTTTCACGTGATTTTACTTTCTTCAAATAGTATTATACTCATACGACTGTGGTAAGAATTATCTGATACTGTTACTCTTGTTAGAATTTATATTTGCATTAAACCAGTTAATTTACTAACTTTATATTGGCTGAAGATTTGAATGAATTCTGTTGTTCTTCATTTTCAATAGAACACCGACAATATATAATATATTCGAAAATATTCTCCTCGCGTTTATATAACAGCTAAAGCTAATTACGGTGAATATGAATACATAGAAAATCTATATTTCCGTGACAGAATGTATGATTAAATTTCCATATTAGACCCGTTTAATACTGATACCGAGTATTTATTACGTTATGGGATATAGTTACAACGAGTCTAGTAAAATATACGGTAATCCGGTGCTGGATTGTTGGATTTGAAAGAAACATAATTTAATTAAAAGTTTAATTCAATAAATTTAAAACCAATTTGATACTTTAAAATTATTGAATTTTTTCTTATTTTTAAATTAAATTTTTAATTTTATAGCAAGAATTTATTTATTTAGTTATTTTTGACAGTACATGTCAACTAATAAAAAATGTTGTAATCGACAGTCAAACTTTAAATGTGAGTTAATTGGCAAATTTACTCTTTTTGTATATCGTCGTCGTCAAGCAAAAACTGACCAAGTGTAATTTTATAGTTTTCTGTTATAATCATTTTAGTTTTAGATATGCTACGAAAATTTCAATTTTTATCCATTTTTTTTAAACTTGATATCATATAAATTGTGATGCTGTATATAAATAATATTATGTTAAACCATTTTTAAATTTATTTTGCTCTAAGTTTTAATTCAAAAAATTCAACTTTTAAAATGGGTAAAAAATAAATAAGTGGCAAAATATGCACTTGATCATTTTTTCCCATATTACACTTTTTTCTATTTACATTAAAGTTTGAATAGTAATGTTATACAAAATACTCAATATACATCAATATATTATTATTAATAATAGTATTAACAAGTAGTTTTAGAATATGGAAGGTAATGTGTATTATTTGATATAGTTATTAATTGAATAATATCAATAACTAGGCAAAACCAATTTAAACAATATTATATTATTATTAAAACCAAATCTTTGTCTTAACAGTAAATATTATTCATTACAACATAATAATAAAAAAAAAAATAATAAGATAACTTTGTTTAAAAATAAAATAAAAAAAATAAAAAATAATAGTCAATTTGTTAAAATATAATAATAATAATCAATTCAAAATAACAAAATCTATATATATATATATATATATATATATATATATATATATAAAAATGGAGACAAAAAATTTGAAGATTGAGTTGAGAACGCAGTTGAGAACGGCTGGGCCGATTATCTTGATTTTTATTTTAAAATGATAGAGAATATCGTGGAGCGGGTTTATAGGGTTTATATATGAACCTAATTCCACCCCCTGGTGGTCAAACAGGAATTTTGAGATTTACGATAGAAATTTTTGTTTTGTTTATAAATGGTTGCTATGGGGGTTATAAGATTTGAGAATAATATTTATTTATTAGTGGTTAATATAATGAATTACCCGACGTTGCAAGGTAACCAAAAAAAAAAAAAAACATAAATAAGTACTTTGAATATTTTCTATTTGCTTGTGTCATTAAAAACGCCAGAATGACAATTTTTGTCATAAAACAAATGCAGCTACAAACATGAGAAATAAAAGAGCACAAATAACAGACGAACAATGCCAATCCGATAGTGCGAATGATTCGTAGTTGACTCACGCAGAGCAAATGACCAACTACGCCAACAGGAACATCGAACATTTATATCTAATTCATTCTTGCGTCTAGCATGAGCCCGATATTGAATATTATGCTCATTCAAAAGTAGTAATTTTTGAATGCCCGCACTGCTGTGCCCTTAAATTCAAAAATGAGCCAATCTGGATGTGTTGTGCGTCAGGAAAGATGCAACTACCTGAAATTGAAACACCACCTGAACCATTGAACGGTTTACTTATCGGTACAGATCCAGATTCTAACGTGTTCCAGAAGTCAATTAGAACATTCAATTCATGTTTTCAAATGACATCTTTCGGAGCAACAGAAATAGTTCGTAATACTAATGCAAATGGTCAACAATACAATTCTATACTACGGATTTTAGTACGTCAAGGTTAGTTTAGGATTATGTATTAATTGATTATATTAATCCACCGTATTATATCAAACTTGGTATAACTTTGATACTTTATTAGATTTAAATCATACACTACGGTACGTACAAATAGCACTAGGTCCGCGATCTACCGCAGGTAGATTGCCTACCTGATAATATACTGCTGTGAATCAGAATTTTTATTCCGGAGAGAAAACTTAAGATAAATCTAGAGCATCATCCACCGAATATTAAAAAACGAGTTGAACAAAGTTAGAGTCATACAGAGTTGGTATATTTAACGAGCAACGAAGTGCACGGGATCAGCTAGTAAAATATAATAATACACTATTCATAATCTGATTCAGAATCTGATATTTGTAGTGTATCCTTCTTCTTCGAACTGGAAGGAATATTTTGATACCAATTATTATATGTAATAATGACAACATTCAATATTTTAAAGCTAATAGAAAAACTTAATTTTTATATATGTATATCAGATAACTCATGAAGAAAGTAAGAAACATACAAATTTTAAACCCACGTCCATCAGTAACATAAAAAAATCAAAATACTTTGAAAACTATATTATTTTTTGAAAACAGTGATACTTTAGTTTCTTGATCATTCAAAAACTAAAGAACTGATCTCAGAAATCTATGTAAGGAAGATTTATCTTTAATAAAATATCGGATTACCAAAGAAAAAAATGAATAATTTGAGCATATTGGATATTATGTATGTATAATTATAATTTATATCAATATAGATTTAATTTTAATAAATTTATTATTTATAGTAGATACTTGTACACTAGTTATATTATATTCCATATACATTCATTAGTCATACACATATTTAATTATAGTAGGTATATTCGAACGTACATTAACTTTTTATTTCCATCTGTTTCAATAACCACGATATTTTTATATATATTGAAGAGTAACATATCCTAGTACTTAACGAGATCCATTTTTAGACCGAATACATTTTATTCAATTACGACAAATGTTTATTTAATTCAGAGACTTAATTAGTGATGATACACAACATGATTAGAGTCGAAAACAGCAATTAGGTAAATTATTAAATACATTTAAAACAGAAAACTTCAATATGATGTAAGCCTTATGATAATATTATCGCCATCATTATTTTTAAAGCTAAAATTGTATACTATAGTACCTTATTGTATACCATTACATGAGTTAAATCACATAATCGCATATGTTAAGCGTTATAAAGTAAAGCGTTTGCCGTTGTCTCACGCTCGAGTGCACTCAAAAAAAATGTATATTTAATTTTGTCAACAACTTATAGGGCTGTATATATTGCAGTTTTTGTACAATTTTTCTCAATTATTTGGAAAACTATTGGATAGTTATCCCAATTAGATCAAAAAAATACTAAGAAAAAAATGAATATAGGATTAAAATATGTCTACTAATAAAAATGGTGTTAAAATGAATAATTACAAAATACATTTAAAAATACGTAAATTTTTGTCAAATCATTATTCACTTTGCTCAAAATCTATAACGTAGACACAAGAAGTATTAAACGATCATCAATTTATATGTTAAATTTAAATTCTTGGTTAATAGTATGTGTAGAAAAAATTAAAATAAAATAGTTGAAACATTGGTATAAAACGATTGACATTTAAGATGTACCTGCACGCAGCACGTTTGCCTATACAAGACGCCGTCTCTAAATAAGTCATAGGCAATATATTATCTGTATGACTTTTAGTATTCAATGTCAATCTAATTCCTCTTAGTCACTTTATTCTAGATTGGTATATGTATTATTTATAGAATGTATAAGGGTGTCAGTAACATTATTCAAAAATAATATAAGCACGACTACTGCACTGACAAAATTTCATAAACAAATAACAAAAGAAAATTATAATAAAAATAACTATAATAAATATAACAGTTGAAATCAGGAATCCTTTTACATTTTTTTTAAATTAAACATTATAAACTGAATATTTAGAATTTTTTTCTCAGTTATTCCGTAAAAAATTAACTGTTATAATATATAAATATTTTATTGTATTGTATTTTTAGCAGAAACGCTAATGGAAATATTTAATTTTTTTTTTATAACTTTAAACCTTCTAATACTTAACAAAAAAACAAAGCATATTATTAAAATGAAAATGTAATCTGATAAAAATATCTACGAAACGTTAGTAACTTTACTAAATTCTTAGGTAAGCATATTAAATAAAAATTATAAATTAAAAAAAAAATAAATATCAATCAACAAAAACTCTTAAATTAAAAAGTACACTTAACTTTTATAATGTTATATTTTGTGAAATAGGAGGAAATCAATGCGAAATAGATTATGTATTAACAAGAGAGCGATGAAGAAAGAAACTTTTGAGCACCATTTATTATTTATTAGGACTGTATAATATAAGCGGAAAATATTTGATTTTCTTGAAAATGTATTATAGTTATAACCTATAAGCAATAATTGAGAGTAATCACGGGGAATTAATGTCTTCATTTTATCAATTGAATAAAAACATAATATAAGCAGTTTTCCTTATAAACTCATCACATATAATGTAGTACCTTCCCTAATTTAGAAACTTACAAATCTTAGGAATGTTTATCAATAAGAATTTTAATTTTACAATAAATTAATTTAAGAAATATACTAAAGATTTTTAATTTGATTTAAGCAAATTATGATTCTCAATGAATACAATAATGGTAAATCAAATTATTAGACAATAGCGTACAGCTGAGAAGTAAATATTTATAGCCTAATATTAATTAACCAGTAGGATAGTAGTTTTTGTTAATAAATTCCAATATTGTAAAAGTCGTATTTAAATTATTTTTTATATGATAAAAAGACAAATAATTTTCATGTTAAATCCTCCAGAAACTATTTTCAATAATATATTTAGAGAAAATATAATTATTTAAATGTAAGAATATAAAAATTTTAATAATACACAAATTGATTTTGAAATGGTTTCGATAAATATATTTTATTAATTTATCAAAGTTTTATTTTAACGAAACGCGTCAAATAGAAATTTTAAAATTATAAATTTAATGAAAGAATATATAAGCTTGATCAAAAAGTATTAAAATATTTGCCGAGTAATCAAACGTAGGAGGCAAATCATTAATAAACAAAATCAACAAAACGCTTTTTTAATAAGAGATTTTTTGGCTTACCTGAATCATTGATCCGTCAAAATTACTTTATTATAATATATCGCTCCAATATAAAATAAATACAATTTAGTCTGTTAAACAATTTTCGTTTTTAGTTATAAACATAATCTGATTAAAAGTACTTATATCAGTTTAATAAAATTTACCGGAAACATATTTTAAATTAAAAAGCAAATACAATAAATATTTTGATTTGTTATATTTTTATAGTATTAATATTAATTTTATTTATTTATCGTTTGTATATTACTTCTGAATTTCTTATTATTTTCACTTAGTCCGTCATTACCTATAGTAATTTAGTTTTGAAATGTATTTACGTTACTATAAATAAATAGAGCGCTTATGTTATCAAAAATGATTTATGGAAAATGTTTTTTTTGTAATAAATTGAATATGTTAACTTCATAAGTTGTCCAACAGTAAACTTTTTCAAATTGTATTGAATAAAAATACGCGCACTGTCATCGATTTGGATATCAGTTATTAGCAATCAAGCATTAATTGAATAAAAATATATTCTATTATAATTTATTTTTCATTTAATTATTTTTGTTTATTTTTATTCATAATATTAATATTACAATTATTCGCAATATATTTATTTGATTATTTTATATTCGTTATTTGCTTACACATTATTCATTATCTATTATTTCACCGTATCGATTTCAACTAGAATATTACGTAGATAACTTAAAGTTCCGGTTTTATGGTTTATATGTTCTATAAACAATACGTATTATTTTTTATCCAAAACTACGTTGTAAATGTTTTTGTTATAAATTAGTATTGGTATTATTATTTACATTATGACAAATAATACACCACTTGTTTCAAAAGTCTTCGTCCGACTATGAATTGATATATTTTGGAAATCTTTAATCACAAGTTAACGTAACGATAATCAAGATTATTGTGTTTATTACTTATTTATTAAATTATGTGCTAATAAATGTGACACTGAAATGATTAGTAAACTTGGTATCATTAGTTAGTTATGTAACTTCCTCAATGGTGAAATTGGTGTAAAGAAAATAATGATTTGGTGGTTCACTCCTGGCCACCATGTTCCCCTGATCTCACAGTTTATGATTTATTTTTTTATGAGGCTACGCAAAATATAAAGTTTTGTATCACTATTACCTAGAAACTTTGAAGAACTCAAAACTAGGATTACAAATTTTGAGAACACCGTGGCAAAAGATATGATCAGCAAAGTTTAGGAGGAATTTGAATACCGTATGTCTTTCGAGCAGCCAATTCTAGTCATATTAAACATTTTTAGATTAAGTAATTAAAACTTAATTAGAGTAAGAATATATTTTACTTAATCAAATCATTATATCTTGATTTTTATAACAAATATACATTATTGAAATAGGATGAAAACTTTTGATACACTCTGTATTATTCGAATCATTTTATTGTACGAAAATTGAATATTATTTAAAATGTACTTAATACATTTATTCACAAATAAAACTATACTATATAGTATAAAAAACATTATTATTATATACTTATCTACTATTTTATTATACATATTATGAAGTTTATTCGATAGGTAAATTTTCAATAATTATTACGTCATACTATATCGATGACGAATAAGTTTGTGGGAAAAAATCTTAGGTGATCCGTTAAAATTTCCGGTTTTAGAGAAGGAGCAACAAATACCGAAACACATACAAACTGGATAACAAATAATTCACTTGCACCGTCATATTAGCGTTATTGAATTCAGGTGATATGAGTTATTATATAATTTTACAACGACAAACTCGTTTTTAAGGTATTGAAAATAATATAAGATAATTGATTATACATAATAGATCTGTTATGAGCATTCTTCCTCGAAAAATTAATTAAAATAGATAATGAGATAATGACCATATTTTTCATTAAAACGATCCGTTGTACATAATATTAATCCGATATCAGTATCATTATATATTTAATTACGCATAAGGATAGTATGTAAGTGTCAGGATAATATTATATTGTTTTCGCAATTAATCACTTATTCTACCAATGATCAACTAGATCAATGACCAACTAGAACTAACTGAATCTCATCGGAATTATTTGACTAACTTTATTTTTTAATAATTTTTTAGATTATAAACGGAGTGATGGAATCTATTGGTTTTACAATGATGTGTGTTTTTTTTTTTATTTTTCTTTTATTTTTTTTATTTTTTTTTTTTTGAGTCTGACGATACCTTTTTTGGCAGTAAAAATGCTTTGATTTGTTTATGTAGCAACTTTTCAGAAAGGAAAGTGAATCTAGTTGGTACTTTGGGAGGTCAAAAGTAAAAAATTTTCAATATTTTTTAAATGCGACGGAAAAAACAGGAGTTTATACGCAAAACCAGTTATCGACAAAATCAAATTTTTTATTTTGCTATAACTCAAAAACTAATCGATGTAAATAATTGAAATTTTCACCAAATGTTAAGATTAGCGTTCTCATACACCGTTAAATTTGCAAAGTATTTTGAAAAAATTTTATGACTGTTTGAAATTTAAATATTTACAAAATTGCATAAAATAGCGAATTATTGTCAAACGATTTTAAATATTTGTTATAATTCAAAAAGTATAAGTCGCAGATTTTTTAAATTTCTACCAGCTGTAAAGATTGGTATTTCCTTTATGTCATATTTTTTTCAAAATATAATATTGATTTTTAAGCCACTTATAGGCATTTAAAATATTCGATTTTTTTACATTTCATTTTTATAATCGGTGATAAAAAAAATTTGGCTCCTACAAAATAATTATAATGAATAATATTCTAGACTGACAAACGATATCTAACTCAAAAACCAAAAATCGCAACAACTTGAAATATTCACCAAATCTTATATTGACTTTTTCTATACATGGTTAAGATTTAAAAATATTTTGACATATTTTGACTTATTTATAGACAATATAAATTTTCGATTTTTTTAAATTTTTCGTTCCAAAATAAAATATACTTATTACAATATTTATAAATAACATATATTATTGTACATGTATTACATGTATTATATTCTAGTCAAACATATCATCTCCATTCAGAATCGTTTTTCGTATACAATGATACCTATCATTGAATTCAAATTTAACAAATGCATTATAATGACCTATCCTATGAAGAGTCGCACTTCACCCCCAAGTGTACAGCAGAGTGAGGCCCATCCGTTTCTTTTTATAATCGGTGATAAAAAAATTTGGGTCCTACAAAATACTTGAAAATTTAATAGAAGATTCCACAGAAGTAGTTCTTAATGTCATTCAAACATTTTTTTTTATAAGCGAATATTGATATAAAATTACATGTAAAATATAATATAATGTATAATATTCTAGACTGACAAACTATGTCATTGTATGCAACTGCCAACCTATCCTAATTGAAAAATAAATTTATTGTTTCAAAATAAAATATACTTTTTACAATGTTTATAAATAACAATGTATTATATCCTAGACAAACATATTAAATCCATTCAGAATCGTTATTCGTATACAATGATATCTATAATTGCATTCAAATTTAACAAATCCATTGTAATAATGTCCTATCCTATAAACAAGGTGCACTCCACCCCCAACTGTACAGCAGAGCGAGGCCCATCCGGTTTTTTTTTTTTATTTTTTTTTTTTGTGTCTGACGACACCTTTTTTGGCAGTAAAAATTCTTCGATTTGCTTACACAGCAACTTTTCTGAAAGGAAAGTGAATGTATATAGTACTTTGGCTAGTCTAAAATCCAACTTAACTCAATACTTTTTAAAAAAATCGAAAAAAACGATAAAAAAATTACGAAAAAACGGGAAATTTTACGCAAAATCACGTTTTTACAAATTACATTTTTTTAAAATGCTCTAACTCAATAACCAAAAATCGCAACAACATGAAATTTTCATTAAATCTTTATATTGACGTTTTCTATACATGGTTAAGTTTTGAAAGTATTTTGACATATTTTGACTCATTTATAGACAATTTAATTTTCGATTTTTGTAAAATTTTTGTTTTTAAACATCTATAAAATTTAATTGGTAGACCGAAACTCTTGTAAATTTAATACAAGATAAAAATCATATATTTAATAAAAAAATAAATACATTTATTCCATAAAAACAACACTTTTATGATATATTTCGCTATTTAATAATTAAGTATATTTATATATATATAACACAAATGTTCAACCACACAAAAGAAAATATTTTGAAACGAAACATTTAAAAAAATCGAAAATATGAATATGTCAAAATATGTCAAAATACTTTGAAATCATAACCATGTTAAGAAAACGTCAATATAAAGATTTGATGAATATTTCAAGTTGTTGCAATTATTTGTTTTTGAGTTAGAGCATTTAAAAAAAATGTAATTTGTAAAAACGTGATTTTGCGTAAAATTTCCCGTTTTTTCATAATTTTTTTATCGTTTTTTTAGATTTTTTTAAAAAGTTTTGAAAAAGTTTTTAAAAAAATCGAAAAAAACGATAAAAAAATTATGAAAAAACGGGAAATTTTACGCAAAATCACGTTTTTACAAATTACATTTTTCTGAAAACAACTTTTCTGAAAGGAAAGTGAATGTAGATGGTACTTTGGCAAGTAAAAAATCTAAGTATTGAAAAAGTTAGATTTTTTACTTGCCAAAGTACCATCTACATTCACTTTCCTTTCGGAAAAGTTGTTGTGTAAGCAAATCGAAGCATTTTTACTGCCAAAAAAGGTGTCATCACACACAAAAATAGAAAATAAAATAAAAAAATAAAAAACAAAACACACATCATTGTAAAACCAATAGATTCCATCACTCCGTTTAGAATCTAAAAAATTAAAAAAAAAAAAAACACATCATTGTAAAACCAATAGATTCCATTACTTCGTTCAGAATCTAAAATGAATAAGGCAACAGTCCTTTTTTTATATAAACACAAATATTTAAGAGAAAATGGACTCTGAACATACATATAGGTGTTTTTAAATAATTATAAGCACAATAATAAACGTGAAAATGAACCAAACCATTCTGAATAAATATTTTGATATTTTCCTGAAAAAATGGACTAATAACATACAAAACACACGAGTTTCGTTTACATTTCTATAATTTATAACTTTGTATACGAAGAGTCGATGAAACTCAATAATTTTACAATAGATTTCTATAGAAATATAAATATGTTTTGTTATTGAATAACGCGAGAATAAATAATATTGAAACATAAGTGGTGATCAAGTAAATGAATCACTAGTGAAAGTTATAAGCGGTGTGCGATTCGACAGAACAACGCATTATGGTATAAAACAATAAATATAATTTATTCATGGACAAACTGGTTGGTTTTTAGTAGGGGTAGGTGAAACAATGTACAAAAACCACTAGTCATACATTTTTGAACAAACAGACGAGATCCAAAAATTAAAAGGTTTTGAAAAAAAAAAGGTTACAAGGTTACCGGTTATCGCAGTAGTTTTCAACCTTTTTGATCCATGTCACCTTTAGCCACTAAAATCAAATACTGCGTCACCCTAACATCAAAATAATAAACAATCTTAGCTGTATATTTTAAAATTATTGTTTTATTAAAAAAAAAAATGCAGTACACAAAAACGTTGACACTTTAAATTTAAACAGATAAACTTTAAAATAGCAAATATAAAAATAACAGTTAAAAAAAAATAGCTTTGAACTTTGAGGTATGTTATGTACATGACAGTGGCGGTATAGGTTTATAAGATATTTAAATATAGAAATAAAAAGATTGTTTTCGAAAAAATTAATTTTTAAAATTTTTTTTTTCTTTTCTTGTTAACATTTTGCGTCACCCCTAAAACTAGGTCCATGTCACCCTAAGGTAACATGTCACCCCGGTTGAGAACTACTGGGTTATCGGGTTAGCACCTTGTAAAATAAGAACCCCGAACATACTGCGCAACGAGGGTCGTAATATAACATCGGGCCACCGACAACTCGCTGCGATTCAGACAACGTGTTGAAAGCGCATTGAAAGCACGTGCCCCGGTTGCAGATTCGCGTTGTCAACATCAGCCGCCGAGCCACCGAACTACGTGCAGGTTGTCAACGATCGTCTCCGAGTTCGGGGTGCTGAGCGACGTGGCCGGCCGTACCAACAACGCGTACACCTGTCAGCTGTCACTGGCCGTCGGTCTGCACTTCTCCAACGTACTCGTGGACGTGTACCTGTTCTGCTTCCATATTGTGTCGCTATCCGTTCCGTGGACGACCGATTCTGTCGGCGGCGCACGCACCGTCAACGACCTCTGTCGGCTTTCCGCCATTTCCGGTGCCGCACATTACACTTTTAAACAGGTGTGTGTGTGTGTGTGTGTGTGTGTGTGTGTGTGTGTGTGTGTGTATGTGTGTGTGTCCAAGAAAGAAATCCTAAGGGAAAAACTGTCCATAATAATGGACATTTTATGGTATTTCAGGATGAAGTGTTGAAATCCGAAATATTTGACTGTGATTTATTAAATATACGTTGAAATAAATTGTACTAATTTCTGCTTTA
The DNA here is from genome assembly GCA_034509805.1 of Sipha maydis. Lineage (NCBI taxonomy): Eukaryota > Metazoa > Arthropoda > Insecta > Hemiptera > Aphididae > Sipha > Sipha maydis. The sequence goes on along the minus strand of JASXSY010000193.1, from coordinate 80,775 downwards.
AACCTAATAATGCTTGAAATAACTGCAATTTTAAAATATTTTTCCCCAAATTAATCTACTGTTCCACAGTTTAAACGACTTTTGAAATAATTATAACAAAAAGAAAGTAGGGCGAGCAATGATGACATGTTGATAAATTACTTCCAGAACTAAAATTTCATAATATAAACAATTAATTTAAATGTTTTTTCATTGAACATGATAATAGTAATCTTAATAAATAATTTAAATAAATATTAATATTAAGAAATAATATTGGCTACTTACTATTTTATTTGAACCAGGACATTTCTTGAAGTTAAAATATGATAGCAAGTCTGTACATGTTACAAATATAAAAGTTTAGACTTTTAGATTTTAATTTATATATATATTAGATTTCAATATTTTTTCCTATAGATAATTTTATATCATACGTGTATGTGTGTTAGGAAGTGGAGAAGGGGTTAAAAATTAAAATACATCTTGCGACATTAACAGTTTCAGATTAATTTAACATACATTATCTGATTTTAATCGTACACGAGTATGATAATATTTTGATTCTATTTGCACGAATTGGGAATGTATTATCCTGGTTATTTATCAAGTTAAAATTAAAACCATTTAGGTTTTACTATCTAAGTTCCTATCCATTTAGGTATAAATGTGTTAGTTCTTTTTTTCTTTTTTCTTAATGGATCTTGTACGCATTTATCACAAAGAGACGTGCGATGAACAAGTGTGTATTGCTTTTGGTTGGGCATTTTAAAATTCGGGAACGGTTACTGACGAAGAAAATAACGTCTATAAACATGCATATACGTATTATATATCCACCTTCACACGCCTCGATCGATCACTTTAACACTCGTTCATGTGAACCACACGACCGGCACTGCCCCCCGAAAATTGCGTTTGTTTGATTTCGCATCAGCTTTACGTGTTTTTCACATCGCTTATGGTCATTTTTCGATTTACTTAGCCTATCGCATTAATAATAATAATAATAATAATAATAGTTATAATAAAAAAAATAATAATAATAATAACATTAATATGTGCACTGCCAAAACACGTTGACTTTTCTAATCGCATTCACTCTTTCATTTGGTAATATAATTGCTCACGCTATCATAAAGTAAAAAAAAATGGTATTGTCATAAAACAGTACAAAAAATGATAAACAACCATTACGTCACTACATTCAATCCTTGTCGGATGTGTTTAAAGATTTCGTCAGATAAAATACTATAAGATTTATTTATTCTGAACTTTTCTAGGCATTCCGAGTATACCAGAAACTTGGTGAAATCCGTACGTCAAATTTAGAAACTGAAGATATCGAAGAGGTGTGTATCAGCTGTGACTTGTAGTTATTTTGCACGTGCGCACCCTTCTTGAACTGCAACACTAGCAGGTGACCGATAGAATTATTGTATCATTGTATCATCATGATATCATTGTATTATTTTGAAATTTGTTGTGTTCATATCTAACCGTTAAAACAAATCTCTTAAAATATTTACAAGTTAATTAACATTCCCGAATTATGACTCAAATAACTTTTCAACTAAAAGTGGTTAAAACTTTCAGTTAAATGAGGTACGCATGATGCTTACAGCGGGTGCATTTATAAGATCTTATATTAAATGTACCGTTCAATTGTTCACAATGATAAAGTTAATAAAACATTTTTAGTAAAATAAATGGTATAAAAAATTTAATTTTCGGTAACCAATGCACTTACAAAGTACATGTTATTGTAGTGACCGACAACTGAACATTTTTTTAATCTAATTTAAGAGCACAGTATTTTTTGGGCAATACAAATAATAATATAATCGATCAAACCTGGATCCAGGGTAAGCTAGTTCATTCCCCCATCGACTATACGACCGATATGAATATATAGTACTCGCAACAGTAATTACTATTCGCAACATGTAATACGATATCACCTCAAGGGTTTGTCACTAATGCACTAGATACAATAATAATAATTTCATCAAATAAAATCGAATGATATGTTTTAAATACTACTGCTTGACGACATCGGAAAATTTCTTAAAAATGTTATCAAAAACAAATTAATCAAAGTAAAATCAAAAAAGCATTATTAATAAAATAAAGCCGAGAAAAAAATTGTAATTCATGACTTTTAATATCAGCTTCGTTTTAACTAATAGAAAAAAAGATAAATGCCTTCAAAATTACAACTCTAGTAAACATAATGTGGCGTTGCTTTGGGCGTACAATTTTGAATTGATCAAATAGTATTATATAAGTACATCATAACATATTGTAATATTGTTTTGTCAATTATAAAAAAGTTTATTAAATCAAATGAATGTATTTAAATATAATAAATTAATATAGTTAAAACATTATTCATTTTAACTAAATAGTTAAAATGATTAACGTTTTTGTTTTCACTTTATCTATATCGATTGATTTCATTAAATTGCAGATCTGGAGAAATGATTTTAAATTATACTTCTTATTCCTCTAGCCAAAACTCATTTGGATTTGTAAAAAACTCATTGAAATGTATAATACGTAACACGACGAACTCTTATTATAAGTTACAACCTACTATAAGTGTGTAGGCGTATTTATATTCCATCCATCGGTTAAGCTCATATGAATACCTCTATATATACGTTATACGTGTTATTTAGTCTGGAATCGGTACTTGAAACATCATTACGTGTATGGTGTTTTGTCGAACGTTTCAAAATAAACTTTATTACATATTTTATATACGAGTATATAGGTGGTAGGTGTAGCTATTAACGCGGTTTGGAGTAGGAATGGTATAATGTTTGTTGAAATAATTTCCTCACTCCCTCATCCCTGAAGCATTAATGGTAAAAAAAAGAAAACGTATTATAACATAAATGGGAACAACATAATAAATATGTACGAGAAATATACGAAGCTGGATGGTACAAAAGTCATATTGTTCATATTTTTCTTTTTTTATCTCGTCTCGTATTAGCGAACAACATTACCATCATCATTATTATCAACAGCATTCTTGTCGGAGGAATTTGTGCATCACGCTTAATACTTCGTATTATTGTCCCCTGACCGTGCAAACGAGCATATTAATTATTAATATTATATTTTATAATCGTCACTATATACGTATATACTCTATAAAAATGTCCTCTAATCGAAATTTTTCATGTCACGATATAAGATACACGCGTGTGAAAAACATTTCGTTCATAATACTCGGCCAAATACATAGTTGACCATTAATACACACAGTATTACATTATACGCGTGATTACGAGGAACGCTGTATGGATTTAAGAGTTTTCTCATTCTACGAGCTGTACAACATATTGTATTTTCTTGACGACATAATGTTACTGACCTGTGAATCACGCACTATCTATTATTTGGCGCATTTTTTTGTAATATGTATTCAGAAAACACCATCCAAAACTCGGTATACTCAATGTATCTTAAAAACCAGATCTCTTATAGACAATATAAACGTATCGATCAGTGTAACATAACCAGTGTTGGGATTTATGTAGATAAATATTTAGTTATCTATTATCTTATCTAGATAAATAATGGTCAGTCATCTAAATAATTATCTTAGATGAAAATTTAATTTATCTTAACATTTTTATCTAGATAAATATATCTGTAAAATTGCATATATTTTATTATTTTAGTACCTAATCGAAATATTTTTGTATAATTCAAACAAAAATTAATCTAATGGCCAAATGTTATTTGTAGAATTTAATTGTTTGATTTATTTGGCTTAAAGCTATTTTTAAATTTTTTTTTCTTGAAAATAGAAATTTGACTAGTGTAAATTTTGGTGCCATATATTATTGTCAACAATAATAATATTATATAATATATCTGGATACTTTCCTATTAATAAATAAAACAACGGTGCACTATTGAATGCTTATCGTTATCGTATTTGAACACATGGGGAAATTTTTTTTTTTTTTTTTTTTTTTTTAGAACCATCAGCAATAAAACTATTATAGTTCGACAATTAGATTAAAACGATAAATAGAATTTGTGTATACAATTTAAACGATAACATTGGTATGAATATAATGTTAATAATAGTTTTAGCATATATAAAATAATAGAGAAGAAAAAGATAAGATAAAAACATAATGAGGTGATTATTGTTAACAATGATAAATAATAACAACTAAGCAACTTTAGTTAGAAGTGAATTGAGGACTGTGGTTAGCAGGGAGATAAGAGGACTAATAATAGCGTTTAGATTGGAAATAAAGTTGGACAGAATGGTTGAGATGGGTGGAGATGAACCATTCGTGTTGTGATTTTTCGTTGCTTCTGCGTAGTTTTTCGGTTTGATAGGAGGAGGTTCGGTTGGAATGTTGGCCGCCAGAGGGACTGCTGGAGGAACCGGTGTATCTTTATTATCTGTGTTATTCATTTTTCGTGCAAGGCGCCTCTTAAGATAATATTTTTTTTCCTGCTTGAAGGCTGGGCAGCCTCTGTAGTTGGCGGTATGAGCGCCGGAACAAAGTACGCACTTGGCCGGTGTGGCACAAGATTTGGTGCATTCATCAGTGGGGTGGTTTTCACTGCATTTGACGCAACGTGGTTGATGGTTACACCAGTTACGAGTATGTCCGTACATTTGACATTTTTTGCATTGGGGAGGTTGGCGAGATTTTCTGGGCTTTTCGATTATAACTATGGAGTTTAATAACTTAGTTACTTGAAATATTTCTAGATTGTGTTCCTTTGGTTCAAGGTTGATTAGGAAAAGTGGCAACGGTGCCTTTGTTTTTTTATTCTGAATATTGCTAACGTTAAGGACAGAAAATCCCAATTCATCAAGGACTGTCTTGATATCCTCGGTTGGAGTGGAGTAGTGTAAGTGGCGGATTACAGCTTGAATTGGCCGCAAATGTAGAGGTGTGTGTGTGTGAAAAGACACACGGCTCTTATTAAGAATAGACGCAGCATTAGCAAAAATATTGTAATTGGCCGAACGAATCGTTATGAATGCCATAGAAGACTTAAAGGTAACTGCGTCTGGGCCCAAAATGGAAATAATATCATACTTGAGCTTTGAGAAGTTAGTGACATTTTTAATGTAGATTGTCGGAGCGCTGTGGCTAGATCCGTCGCTGGTCGGTTGAGTAGACGTTTTCTTTGAATTATCCCCTTGAACTAGTAGCTCATCTGTGACTGGGGGTGGACTGAATACCTATGGGGAAATTTTATTGTTACGGGTAACAAAGTTGGACATATACTATATATATATATATATTAAAAAAAATATAAAATACACGTATAAGTATAACTAAAAACAATACTTAAATATATAAATAGTATTCATATATGCATTTCCTCTTTTTTTTTATAAATAATCATAATTTCTTTGATAATGTACAAATACCTAATTTAACTGTATAATTACCAAGATCTAACACAAATTGCACAACCTATCAACCTATGCAGTTTTTTTATTATTTATAATAATAATATAATTATTATATTTATAATAGTTTATAATTTTGTTTAAATTTTAAATATTATTTTATTTTATAGTTTTATCAATACAAATATAATTTATGGCTGTTAGTCTTTAATAAAATCATTAACTTAGTTTTTTTTTATACAATTAATGATGGGTTAAAATAATAAAATAAATTATCTTTTTTTTTTATCTAGATAAAAATTAATTTATATTTCATCCTTTCTAGATATATTTTTATTTTTTATTTTTTATCTTCATCTAGATAATTTTTTACCTTTTATCTTTTATCTTAATTAGGATAATTTTTTATTTATATTTTCCCAACACTGAACGTAACAGTGGAATAAGCTCTTGATGCAATTTCGTATAATTTTTTTCTTTTATATATTGTTGTAGGCATACAGTGACTATATGCCTACAACAATAACTGTTAAATTAATTAATTTAATTAACTGTTAAATTAGGTATTTTACTAAATGTCTAAGCATATAGTAAAATAATTTAATTTTTATGCAATTTCACTATATGCCTAGTAATTTAGTTAAATGTCTAGTTATTTAATAAAATTACTAGGCATTTAATTAAATATCTGTTCCAAGTCAGGCAAATAATAAAAATAAAACAGTTGGTATTTTTTTTAAATTTAACTAAATATAATATTAATAATTTATTGTTCTTTTGAATAAAAAAAACTAAGTATTATTTATTAATATGTAAAATATTTTCATGGTCTTCTTTACTTGATAATTAATAGATAGATATATAAGATAGTAAACTTATCAATTTTGAACGGTCAAGGTATTTTTAAATGTAACTGTCAAGCAGGAAATTGGCAATGTCAAATCAATTGGTGTATATGTTATAAAAAAATAAATAATTAGTGGCATTCGGGGACTGCCGCGATAAAGCTATTGCATATTAAATAAATAAGAAGTTGATATAATTTAAAATTTTTTTATTATTCTAGTTATTCAGGAATTTGTATCATAGAAACTATAGGCCTATAATAACTAAAATGAAACATAAGGGCATAAGCGGAAATCCATTGAAAAAGTTGGGGGGCTACGATTTTTCTCATAAACCAAAGCCGTGGGGGGCTATGCCTCCCACACCCCCTCATAAATGATCCTAAACAAATTTTGAATATAATATAAGAAAATAAAACTACAAAATTGTTATGTTTGCAAGAATGTTTGAGGGGCTTGGTGGGATTTTGGGGGGGCTAAGCCCCCCCCCCCCTCCCGATTTCCGCCGATGCATAAGGGCCGTTACACACGAGTGATATTTTATTGTACGATTTATTTATCGTACGATACTATAGTATCGACATGGTACTGAATTTGTTTTTTATGTTCTATTCAGTTTATTTTGTACATTTTGATTGAATTTTTTTAGTCGCACGCATCGAGATAGATAAACAATATTGTTTATCTCGATGGTCGCACGATACCTATTCTTATCGTCTGAAATATTAAAGTGCATCCGACGGTTTTTGAGGTATTGTATGATAAGATAATCGTACGACACTTTATCGTGATCGTGTGAATAGCTCTATTTATAAACGTGTAACTTTAAATATCGTACGATAATATTGTCGTACGATGAAATATCGTTCGTGTGTAATTGCCCTAAGCTTGAGATTTAATATTCTCTAAATATCTAGAAAATACGGCGTATATTATGTATATTTATGCCTATGACCTTCGACCGCAGATAGCATGATATGACAATAAGGTTCGCTGCGCGGTAGACAGAGAGGGGGATTACGGGATTCCGCAGGTAGTGGTCACGCTTTTTCGTTACGAAAAAATTTTTTCAGTCACTACACCAGGCCTGCGATAAAAGCTAAGCAATAGCTTCAAAAATGTTAAATGTTCACACAAAAAAACATTTTACACTTAGTAATAACATTAACAGCAATTTGTAACCTAATCTTTTCATTAATTTTTTATACTCGTACTATCATATCTAATTATTAATTACCTAAATATATTTTTAATTTAAATTTTAAAACAATAGTACCGATGGACACAAAATTAAATATATTTCATATACCTACGTGTTTTACATTTTAATAAATAATACTTAATTTTTCTTATACAAAAAAACAATATTAATATAAAATATAGTTAAATTTTTAAAATAATACAAACTATTTCATTTTTATTATTTGTGTGTTCAGCAGGGCTGGTCTGAGATCCTAAAGGCTCTGGTGGGTATAAGTAGTAAACAAACAACTCATGTCACAATTTTTATTTAAATAAAATAACTTTTTAAGGAACATATGTCAAAATAAAAAAAAATCTGTAGGTTAATACTCAACTAAACTTAACACAATAAAATAGAACAAATTACTTCAATATTACTAGGTATACATTTTTAAAACTTTATAATACAAATAAAATGGAAAAAAAAATATTTTTGATATAACTAAGTTCAAAATAATAAAAAAAAAAGTTACTGCAATATTTAAATCATAAATATTTTTAAAAAATGTATAATAATAATTTCAAAAATATATTTAATGTTTTTAATTTAAATACTATTTCTAATACTAATTACTATTATTGTATTAACAATTAATAAATTACCAATTGTTCCAGAACTTCTACTAATAGCTTCTATAATTATGTCTGTTTCTGGAATAATATCTGCTTCTATGCTAATCAGCATTAATAATTCTAATAACTCTTCCTTCATTGCACTCCTCAATTTATTTTTTATTATTTTTAATTTTGAAAATGCACGTTCGCAGTTCACTTGAGTACAGGAAAGAGTGAGAATATATTTGTATGCCAAATATAAGTTTGTAAATAATGATGTATGTGTAAATTATACTTTTATAAATATTCTAACAAATATGGTGGAAATCTGCAGCAGTCTACTTCTTTTCCATACTAACATGTAATTGATTCAAAATTAACACAAGATTCTGCTGAACTATCGTCAAGACTTTGAGATTTTGTGTTATTTTTATGTGAAATTGTATTAAATTGTATTAAATGTCTGATAAAAATATGATATAAATTGAAGAAACTCTTCTTTAAATATAATTCCAGATTCGGCCTTTGATTTAAGAGCAACGTATTTTAAATTATAGTTATTAATTAAATGAGCATTTTTGGCGATTTCTTTAAAACGTTGTGTATTAAATGTAAATAATACTTCATATATTTTTTTATTTTTTTCAAACCTTTTTGAATGATAAGAAAAATATTTCATATTGTCATGACGTATTAACATGTATCGTTACATAATAAAATCCAAAAATTAATATAATAATAATTTTCATAGCCTTCGCGGCTGTAGTTGGAATGTTCCAGTAGTTTTAATTTTGAAAATAGTATTGTAATATTGTACTCTTCGTTTTCATGGTAATGATTACGATGTGGAATAAATTGTAAAATTATTAAAAATAACAAATATAGGTCGAGGCCCAAATATAAAATTTTTAGAAGGCCTGGGTCAGTATGGACACTTACTCACCCTGCCAGTCCACCCCTGCTAGGGGGAGATTCCCGAGTGCATCCCAAAATTACCCTTTTTTAATGTTCCTAGTGCGTCCAGAATAAGGTATCATCCGAGTGCGTCCCAAGAAAAAAAGGTCATATTTTTTACATAGCCTGAATGCGTCCCAGTTCATTTAGAATTACCCAGGGTGCACCACGAGGAGGTGAACTAGCTTACACCCCAAAAATATTATTTTTATTATTATTATTTATTTATTTAAACTTACACCGTTAAGTTTAGGTGAGCATACAATTTATTAAAAAAATGTTTTGTTATTATTATATATTTATATAGGCTGGTGTTAAATGCCATTCTTTTGACAAAATCGAATCTTGATATTTTATTATTTTTAAATTGTTTTATATTGTCTTCGACAAAGTTTAAGTTTTAACTTGTAATCTAGCAAAATTATTATCGGAGCTAAAATTAATTTCCACACCGTTTCCAGTTTTTTTACAGTCATAAATGTACAAATGAAAGTATTATAGTTATACATTTTAACCACCATATCGATCGTCAAACATGTAGGTATCTTAAAAGTTCGATTATTTTATCTTAAATAGATACCTATAGCAGCTGTGGACCGAGGACACACTCGGGCTATTCATCGTAATTTATCGATAAGACTGCGGACGCACTCGAGCTATAAAAAAGGTAAAAATTAAAAACGGGACGCACTCGGGATATCCCCCTGCTAGGCAGATAGTTAAATTGCATATCAATTAAATTCTCCGACTATATGCCTAGGTATTTACATAAAAAAATTGAAATTGATTTCTTATCTTTTTTTCATGTTATAATGTACAAGCCACTAATTAAAATACGGGTTCCTATAGCAACAAATTAATATATTTATGGTATTACATTTCATAATAATATATTTAATTAATAATGAAAATTAATATTAGAATTGTATTATTTCAGTTAACAATCATGAATATTATGTATACTGATTAATTTTTTATTAAACAATACAATCCAAGTTCTTTTGATAATAGTAATTATATGTTATAATTGTTTTACGAGAATAACTTTATGATGAGATTTTAGAATATATTTTGTTAAGCTTTTATAATTAATAACAAATTTTACTTTTTAATATGCTTTAAAACTTTATATTCAGGCAATTATTTTAAGCCCGTAAATAAAAAAAATCGTATTTTTGGTTATAATACACATTTATATTTAACTTTTTATTAAATTAAAAAAATGTTAATTTTTTTATATAAATATATATGAAATGTTAGTGTACTTTATTTCTTAACAAAATAAAACTAAATTTTTACTATAGTAGGTACTCGTACTGATATTTCTATTATGTCTATTTAGTATGTATTTTATAAAAAAAATTAAAAATAAAAAAAACAATAGCTATTATTATTAAAAAATGAATATCTCCTTAACAAATTTTTAATTTTAATACTTTAATTATAATTGTGTATAACAATTTGAATAAATAAATAATCCATTCTGTTATTGTACAAGAATATAAACAATAATGTATAACTGAAAATAAATAATGATAAGATTACAGATAAGATAATTGCACAAAGCTATAAAATCAATAATGGGTTTTTATTTTTCTTGATTTTAAGATTTGAATGTTGTTGTATTTTTTCCTGAAATAACGATATTGCGAGTCATTGATCGTCGATAACAATAATATAACATTTATACTACATAAGTATTATTATTATCTATTATTATCAGTGCTCGACTTGGCAAAATTAAAGTAGGGGGACTCTGTTAACTTTTAAAAAAAGAGCGTCTCCATCACTTGTTAAATGTTACTAAGCCGTGGGGGCTATGCCCCCACACCCCCTATACCCCTCTTTAGAATATATGAAAAATATTTATAAATAATCAAACTAGAAAAAAATTACTATAAATATTATATTTTATATTTTAGATATAACTAATATTTGTTTATAATGTGGAACAAATTTTTTGTGGCACAATTTGTAGTGATGATTTAAGATAATTTGTTAAATAATAATAATAAATATCTTAATAATTACTTAAAATCTGAGGTAAGAAAAATTATTAAGATGTTATCACGTGCATTTTGATAAAAAAATCAGAATGATGCAGCGTCCCCTGCGTTCCCCTTAAAAATGAAAGTAGGGGTACGCTAAAATTTCTGAAAAATAAGTTGGGGTACTCCGTCTCCCTGCGCCCCCCCCCAAGTCGAGCACTGATTATTATTGATACTTGATAGTTTTTATAGTTAAATTAAAATAAAATAAAATAAATATAAAATAAATTTAGTAAGAATTAGTATTTAGCTTGAAGACTAATATTTAATTAATTTTTGTATTAAATTTAAAATCTACGACTGCACATTGCTTTAAAAAATTATAGAATTAAATTAAATACAATTTAAAAAAATAGCTTCAAAATCCCATTAAACTGCACTTTATCTTGAATTTATTAACTGTAGAGTTAAAAGTATTATAAATCTAACCCAAAATCTATACAGTGAAAACTGTCGAAAGCGGACCCTGAATAAAATGGAAAACTATTCAATACAGAATTTTTCTATGGTCCCTGCATAGTATATATATAGTATATACTATAGTATATAGTCCCTATGTACTGTATGTCCCAAAAGTCCCGTATCACCCTTAGTGTCTCCATGTAAAATCAATATATTTAAACGCGGTTTTTTTTACAGTACTAAGTATGGAAATTCTGATTGAATGGCATAAAATTCATTTTTTTTTACGCATTTAAGAATTTTAAATTTTTAATATAGCAATTTTTTTGAACATATTTTTTAAAATAGTTAAAAAAAAATACTAAAATTAAATAAAAATTGACCAAGTTAGAGCAAGTTATGTTTTTGAATAATTATAGTAAAAAAATCAATTATTGTTTCACATTTATTTGAAAAATCTTGTGTATCCGTTGTGTTCATTGCCTGATATTTGTCATAAAATTGAACAAAATATTCAAAATATCTTACCCAAGACATTAGGAAATGTTAAGAACGCTTGGGTCAAAAAACTTCAACTCTGTGTTGCAAATAATGGAGGTCATTTCGAACATTTCTAAAAATAAAAATGTAATGAATTATTTTCGTTTTTATGTAATAAAATCTTTTTAGATTCTGAACGGAGTGATGGAATCTATTGGTTTTACAATGATGTTTGTTTTTTTTTTTATTTTTTTATTTTTTTTTATTTTTTTTTTTTTTTTTGTATCTGACGACACCTTTTTTGGCAGTAAATATGCTTCGATTTGCTTATGTAGCAACTTTTCTGAAAGTAAAGTGAATCTAATTGGTACTTTGGGGGGTCAAAAGTAAAAAAATTTCAATATTTTTTAAATGCGATGGGAAAAACCCTAAAAAATAAGGGAAAAACGGGAGTATTTACGCAAAACCAGTTTTCGACAAAATCAAATTTTTTATTTTGCTAAAACTCAAAAACTAATCGATGTAAATACTTGAAATGTTCACCAAATGTTAAGATTAGCGTTCTCTATACACCGTTAAATTTGCAAAGTATTTTGAAAAAATTTTATGACTGTTTGAAATTTAAATATTTACAAAATTGCATAAAATAGCGAATTATTGTCAAACGATTTTAAATATTTGTTATAATTCAAAAAGTATAAGTCGCAGATTTTTTAAATTTCTACCAGCTGTAAAGATTGGTATTTCCTTTATGTCATATTTTTTTCAAAATATAATATTGATTTTTAAGCCACTTATAGGCATTTAAAATATTCGATTTTTTTACATTTCATTTTTATAATCGGTGATAAAAAAAATTTGGCTCCTACAAAATAATTATAATGAATAATATTCTAGACTGACAAACGATATCTAACTCAAAAACCAAAAATCGCAACAACTTGAAATATTCACCAAATCTTTATATTGACTTTTTCTATACATGGTTAAGATTTAAAAATATTTTGACATATTTTGACTTATTTATAGACAATTTAAATTTTCGATTTTTTTAATTTTTTTTTTTTTAAATAACGATTTAATTTTTTTGGCCGGCCAGAAAATCTTGAAAATTTAATACAAGGTTTCTTATAAGTTGTTCCTTAACTGATAAAAAAAAATCTAAAATCGTAATTAACAAATTTTTTTTATAAGTGCTCAAAGTTCCAATTTATACGAAATATGTAAAAATTGCGAAAATTTGCAAGTTATTTTGTAGATAAATATTCATAAAATTTTTTCTGTTCATACTTAAGGTTCAACATTTTCACACTAGGTTATCTATAAGCTACTCTTAAAAAATTTTTAAAAAAATTTATTCCGGACTTAGAGGAAAAATTTTTATGACTGTTTGAAATTTAAATATTTACGAAATTGCATAAAATAACGATTTATTCTCGAATGATTTTTAATATTTGTTATAATTCAAAAAGTATAAGTCGTAGATTTTTGAAATTTCTACCAGCTGTTAAAATTGGTATTTCCTTTATGTCATATTTTTTTCAAAATATAATATTGATTTTTAAGCCACTTATAGGCATTTAAAATATTCGATTTTTTTTACATTTTATTTTTATAATCGGTGATAAAAAAAATTTGGCTCCTACAAAATACTTGAAAATTTAATAGAAGATTCCACAGAAGTATTTTTTAATGTCATTCAAAAATTATTAAAATCCATAGGCACAATTTTTTTTATAAGCGTTTGAACAGCGAATATTGATTTAAAATTACATGTAAAATATAATATAATGTATAATATTCTAGACTGACAAAGATATCGGTTTTTTTTTAAATGCCCTAACTCAAAAACGAAAAACCGCATCAACTTGAAATTATCATTAAATCTTTATATTGACGTTTTCTATACATGGTTAAAATTTCAAAGTATTTTGACTTATTTAGAGACAATTTAAATTTTCGGTTTTTCTAAATTTTTCGTTTAAAAATAAAATATACTTATACAATATTTATAAATAACATTGTATTATATTCTAGACAAACATATCATCTCCGTTCAGGATCGTTTTTCGTATACAATGATACCTATCATTGAATTCAAATTTAACAAATCCATTATAATGACCTATCCTATGAAGAGTCGCACTTCACCCCCAAGTGTACAGCAGAGCGAGGCCCATCCGGTTCTTTTTTTTTCTATTAGCAATCAAGTTTAAAAATATAATCTGAATTTTAATTTTAATCTTTCCTAATAACTCCACTAATAATTAGATGTTTACAGATAATCATTAAAAACAGCATAGGTACTTCTCTAACTATTATTACAACTATTTATAAACAGACTCTACTCTACTAGCTATATCTATCGCATTAATTATAACTGTAAGATTATGTCCAATATCGTAACTTTAGGTTGACTTCATGATAATTAAAATACTTATAAATAAGTAACCAGTTTCACTGTTCAGCAAACGATATAACACGGCTATTTTTATTTCTATTCAAATCAAAACTTTAATTAGGAATATAAAAGTATTGTCGTGTGTTGAAATTAGATATTTCATTATTGAAATGTGAAACAATAATTGATTTTTTTACTACAATTATTCAAAAACATAACTTGCTCTAACTTGGTCAATTTTTATTTAATTTAGTATTTTTTTTCTTTTAACTGTTTTAAAAAATATGTTATTCAACAAAATGGCTATCTTTAAAATTTAAAATTCTTAAATGCGTATTTTATGCTATTCAATCAGAATTTCCATACTTAGTACTGTCAAAAAAAAACCGCGTTTAAATATATTGATTTTACATGGAGATATTAAAAATGATACGGGACTTTTGGGACATACTGTATAGTATTATATAGATGCTGAACTTCAATAAAACGGAACCTTCATAACGCGAAAACGGAACGATTTTTGTAAATCCCATGCAAGTAAAAACCTTGCATAAAACGGAAAAATGACACGCACACGCATTACATGTTACACGTGTACTACAAACCAAAAATATTGTATAAAATATAGATATAAGTACGTACAATGATAGCGTTAAATAGTGATAGATAAAGGTAAAATTTTCTATAGATATTCGTAAAATATATGTACATACAATGCATATTATCGCATAACCTATACGAACTTTCTTCTTTGTAACTATGAAACAGTCTCACAACAACAGTACTTACACTTTTCATTTTATTTTCCGTTCATCGCATTATGTATTAAAATGCCAATATATAAGTATATTTCGTTAAATGAATAATTTGATAAATATTGATAAATACATATTAAAAAGCATTAACTGAAATAAAATAATCTACATAGGTTTTCTATTGTTCAACAAGATGATAATCTTCAAATGGTTTCACCGATCAAACAGCACACAGAAAAAAAAACAGCAACCGTGAGAAAATAAAAATCTCTATATCATTTTTGGAAATTCTTAATATTTATACATACCTATTTAATTGCCTTAGTATGTAATATGTTATAAAAAACCTATACTTTAGTTTAATTTTAATGAATTATGTTATTTAAAACAATAATTTGAAAAATATTCTTTGTTATTTCCTAATTATTTAAATTGAATAATCCGGAATTTTTTGCTTTATTAAATAAAGCTGAATTTCTTGTTGGTCCCATTCGATTTCGTCTTAGACACTTATCATTATAATAATAATATAAACAATAAAAATTTTTTGCACAGCGTTAATAATAACAACAATAATTGTCATGAACCTAGTTTTATTTTTTCTCAATATTTATTCCTAAGATATATTATGTAGTCAAGCCTTATCAATATTATTATAAATTAAATATAAAAAATAAACGAACGTTTAATAATAATGTATACCTAATTATATTTTCTTTTAAACTTTTTCAACAAATTGTTTTCTGTTTTATTCTTCATTAAAATATTCGATTATCGTTTTCGATATGTTATTCGTCATAAATATCGAATATCGAATATCACTTTTGATAAATTATTCATTGTAAATTTAAATCTATTATAGTTTTCAGAAAGTTATTTAATATAATTTCCAATCGGTTATTCTTTACAAAATGTTATTAATTATTTATTTTAATAATTTTGGGATAGTTAAACAACAATGTTATAACGTTATAAAAACGTTTTAAAGTCCTCTTCTAAACCAATTATATCAATAGGAAGAATACTATCACAATATGTTACATTATGTAATAATTATCAGTTTTAAAATTTATATAATTGCCTATGTTAATGAGATAAATAAACGAAAAAAGGTAGAGCGAATACATAGTTTTCGATTGAAAATGTACTTTACAGTTCTTACCTAAAAACCATATGTATAATAAATTATTCATAAGAACATTTGGGGATATTTTATATTTACAAAAATATTACTTTTAAAAAAAGGTTTTTTTATATTACATTACTTTTCTTTTATTCAAAGATTAATATTTGTTTCAATTAAGTGTACGGTTTTCACTAAAATATCTTTAATATATTAATTCAAGTAGATATTCATTTGACGATCAATTTTATAAAAATACCATTCATTTATTTCCAAAAACCATTTTTAATTATAAATTGTAATTAATATCATTTTAAACGTGTGTTTAATTTATTTTAGTATTTGAACATTTTTTTGTTTTTTGTTACCTACATTAAATAATATTAAAAAGTATTACGTATTATACTAAATAATATTACTTTAAAAAATGTTAAATGTTTAGAAAATTTTAAATTAAAAACATTATTAATTTTAAATACAAATTAAAACTAAAAGGTACTTACATTTTTTTTCTCAAATATAACGATTTTTTTGATACAATATTGTTATAAATATTTTGATAGAATATTGAAAAAAGATAAACATTTATTTTTATTGTTTTCGTTTTTATAGATCTATCAGTTGTTTCCTTTTTTTTTAAAACATTTCTAACTATAAACATTACAATAGGTGTTAGTTATTACATTTTTTATAATATACTATTTTTTTAATGTTCCTATGATTTATTATGTGATGCGTATTGTTAAAAAAAATTTGTTTATATAATGTTTAACTCATGGTAGATGAAATAACTATTTTAACTTAATATCGTTATTTGCAACGTTACAAAATATAGTCATAAATATTATTAAAAGTAATATTATAAGTTATAATATGTTTAAAAATTTGGGTTTAAATAGATTGAAATGTTCTTCATTCAGTATAGTCGGGATAGTTTATCATTCAAGTTGTTTGGATCGTTGATACTGGATTTATCCTTGACTGTGTTGGTAAGAATTATTAAATTACGAAAAATAAAAAGAATTGCAAGTGTACCAAGTTTTTATTTTTCTTATAACGATTACTTAGCAAGTAATATCACATTAATTGTGTTTGTATTTATTTCAATATAGTTATCAATAATATTTGCACAAATATGTACATACTAACTATGTATAAACTAAATAACTAAAATATTGAACTATATATTATTCAAATTATCGAGAAAGAGAAGAACTTCGACAAGTTAAAATTTTACAATTTTAAAAGTTTTTTAAATGTAATAATAGTGCTCAAATATTACATATAACGACGATATCATAAATATATATATATACACACTAGAGCTCTGCACGGTCCAGTCTTGACCAGGCCGGACCGGACCGTGGTCCAGTCTTTTTCAGTCTTTGCGTATTGTAATTTTATGCGGTTCGGTCCCTTGCTCTAAAAAAAAAAAAAAAATTGGTCTGGTTTGGTCCGTCTTCAATTCAAATTTGGTCTCATTCGGTCCAGTCCCGTGATATTAACTTTATATAATTTTATATATTTATATGACGTGGTAAAATAAAAAATAACTTCATAATATTAGGTATATTATTTTAATTTAGATTATAACGTTTTGAGATACAAAAATAGCTCATCATGTTTTTATAATAATTATTAAAGTCTTGTTGTTGACAAAATTCTTATTTTGTTTGGGTTTACTTATTTTTTCTACGTTATCCTAACACGTACCCACCTAGGTATTAGATAAGTAGGTATAGTAATTAGTAGATACCTACTATCTTAGACCGTTTACACTAGTCACTACTTACTGCACGATGATTACCTATCCACACTGTAGACTCTACACACTATTCAGTACAAGTTATTTAATCGTCTAATAAATTCTATACAGTATAATAATTATGTCAAGTGCTTTTAAATTATACGTAATTATTAGGTACGTGATATAAAAGTAGTAATGAATAATAGTCAGTGGCGCAACCGGAGAGAGGACCCCGAGTTTCAATTTTACTTTATCAGGCTGGTCCGGTCCGGTTCTAGTCTTTATTAAAATGTATCGGTCCATTCCGGTATGTATTTATTTTATTTTATCGGTCTGGTCCAGTTCTGGTCTTTGTTTAAATGTATTAGACTAGTCAGGTCTATAAAAAAACGGACCGTGCAGAGCTCTAATACACACACACACACTTATACATCTAAATAAATAATTGTAACTATGATTGATTTAATTTAAGAAATAATAAATCTGCTGTGAAATGAAACAAAATGAAAAAAAGAACCGGATGGGCCTCGCTCTGCTGTACACTTGGGGGTGAAGTGCGAATCTTCATAGAATAGGTCATTATAATGGATTTGTTAAATTTGAATTCAATGATAGGTATCATTGTATACGAAAAACGATTCTGAACGGAGATGATATGTTTGTCTAGAATATAATACAATGTTATTTATAAATATTGTAATAAGTATATTTTATTTTGAAACGAATAATTGAGAAAAATCGAAAATTTAAATTGTCTATAAATAAATCAAAATACATCAAAATACTTTGAAAACATAACCATGTATAGAGAACGTCAATATAAAGATTAGATGAATATGTCAAGATGTTGCGGTTTTTCGTTTTTGAGTTAGAGCATTTTAAAAAAACCGATATCATTTGTCAGTCTAGAATATTATACATTATATTATATTTTACGTGTAATTTTATATCAATATTCGCAGTTCAAACGCTTATAAAAAAAATTGTGCTTATGGATTTTAATAATTTTTGAATGACATTAAGAACTACTTCTGTGGAATCTTCTATTAAATTTTCATGTATTTTGTACGAGCCAAATTTTTTTTATCACCGATTATAAAAATAAAATGTAAAAAAATCGAATATATTAAATGCCTATAAGTGGCTTAAAAATCAATATTATATTTTAAAAAAAATATGATATAAAGAAAATGCCAATCTTAACAGCTGGTAAAAATTTCAAAAATCTGTGACTTATACTTTTTGAATTATAACAAATATTAAAAATCGTTTGAGAATAAATCGCTATTTTATGCAATTTCATAAATATTTAAATTTCAAACAGTCATACAATTTTTTCCTCTAAGTACGGTATACATTTTTTTTAAATATTTTTGAAAAGTAGCCTAGTGTTAAAATTTTGAACCTTAAGTATGAACAGAAAAAATTTTATGAATTTTTATCTACAAAATAACTTGCAAATTTTCGCAATTTTTACATATTTCATATAAATTGGAACTTTGAGCACTTATAAAAAAAAATTGTGACTTACGATTTTAGATTTTTTTTTATCAGTTAAGGAACAACTTATAAGAAATCTTGTATTAAATTTTCAAGATTTTCTGGCCGGCCAAAAAAATTTAATCGTTATTTTAAAAAAAAAAAATTAAAAAAATTGAAAATTTCAATTGTCTATAAATAGCTTAATAAAAGTCAAAATACTTTGAAAATTTAACGGTGTATAGAGAACGCTAATCTTAATATTTTGTGAAAATTTCAAGTATTTACATCGATTAGTTTTCGAGTTATAGCAAAATAAAAAATTTAATTTTGTCAAAAACTGGTTTTGCGTAAAAACTCCCGTTTTTTCCTTATTTTATTAGGGTTTTTCCCGTCGCATTTAAAAAATTTTGACCCCTCAAAGTACCAACTAGATTCACTTTCCTTTCAGAAAAGTTGCTACATAAGCAATTCGAAGCATTTTTACTGCCAAAAAAGGTGCCGTCAGACACAAAAAAAAATAAAATAAAAAAATAAAAAAAAAAAAAAACACACATCATTGTAAAATCAATAGATTTCATCACTCCGTTCAGTATCTAAAATATAATTTGAGTAACATGAAATGTTATACGAGTTTATATTTTTTCGTTATTATAATATTAAAGATTTTACATCCAAAAGAACATATAAATATTTATTTTTTTTTTTTATATTCAGGAATAAGGCTTCAATTATTGGGTCATTATCCTGTGTTTACAATATTACATTATTTTACAATGTTTAATTGATTAAAGATTACTTTAAAAATTTAAGATTAAGTTATTTTAAATTTTAGAGATAGGTATATCCGATGGCCTTGAAGAAGCGATGGATCTGATTTAAATTGCGTTCTCCGAGAGCTTCTTCCAACGTGGTTAGATGATTTAGGATGGATCTTGACTGTGAGAATTTCGGGCAGTGAAGTATGATATGTTTAATTGTAAGTTGTTCATTTCATTGGGTACATTTGGGTATTTCTTCGTGCTTGATTAGATAAATGTGTGTGAGGTTGGTGTGTCCGATTTTTGCTCTGGTAGTTGTGATGTTTTCTTGGAGCTGTAGATTAGAGGGGGTATTTCACTTACTAACGGTTTTCTTTAATTTTCTTTTAATTTGTTTGTATGATAAATTGAGTTCCAAGTTATTTGCCATACCTCGTCTGAATATGTATTTATTTTTTTTAGAAATCTTGGTAGGTAAGTGTGTTTATGATTGTTGCCGTGGTTGATGTGATTGCTTCATTTGCTAATATATTGACTTTTTCGTTTCCCAAAATGCCTGTGTGAGACGATACCTATATGAATTGGATGGTTTTCTTTTATTTCGCTAAAAATTTTGTATTTGTTGTATGATTTCATTTGAGGAGTTTGGTGATTCTAGGGCTTTGAGGGCGCCGAAGGATTCATTTTGTTGGTAGTAATTGTATTTGAGTACTTTAGGGCTTCTTTGATGGCTAGATATTTTACAACGAATATTCTAGCTTCAAAAGGAAGTTTATATAGTTTGAATAATGTGCTTGTTGTGTAGATGAATCACACGCTGTTGGAATTTTGGATGCGTCAGTGTATATTTGGGGTATTCAAGATATTTTGTATTAACAATTTCAATGAATTTTGCTTTTATTTGTAAGTAAACTGTGCTTTTTATTAAATGAGAGAAGTTGAGTGATTATATTGGGGTGTCTTTTCCAAGAGGGAACTGTATTAAAGGGAGCCAAAAGATTGATATTGAATGTGAAGTTACCGCTTAGTTTTTTATATGCATCATTGATTTTGTTATATTGGTTTGGTTTATTGGATCTAGAGTCAGATGCAAATATTTTGGATGTTATGTGATGTTGTATGAATTTCTTCTTCAAGATATATATGAGGATTTCCTTGTTTCTTCTGATATGTGAAAGGGGTTCACTTGCTATACATAGAATGCTATTGACTGGGCTAGTGCGAAATGCGTCGATGGAGAGTCTAATTCCTTCATTGTGTATCGGATCGGTCATTTTGGTGACACTGGGCTTGGCTGAATTATATATTATGAATCCGTAATCTATTTTGGATAATATTAGTGATTTATATACAGTTAGATGACTGTTTTTATTTGCTCCCCAAGAGTGGTGGAAGAGCGTTTTTATTATTTTCATTCTGTTTTTGCATTCAACCTTAAGTTTTTTTATGTGTCTGGACCAAGTATATTTGTTATCAAAAATGATTCCAAGTATGCATATATTATCAGTATAGTTAACTTAATTATTATTTAGGTATATATGATGTAGTTTGTCATTTTTTTTTTTTTATTGAATATTATACATTGGATTTTTTTGGGTGTTGACCAGTTGCCCTCCACGACTGTTATCAGGATTTTAAAAATATACCAGTTGCCCTCAACCAAATGTACCAGTTGCCCCCAACCGAATGTACCAATTGCCCTTACATGTTAAAATATACACGATTACAATATATAGCCCGTAAAATAGGGGAGGTAAATATACAAATGTCAATATTACAATAATAATAAATAATAGGTAATACAATTGTCAATAAACAAATTCATATGATTGGAAGTATATATAATATTGTATCAAATATTATATATTATACAAATAAGATGGATAAAATTAAAATTGTATTAATAATAATAGCCTACTAGGTGCAAAGCAAGGATTTTACCAAAACGCGTAATTTTAGACGCGTCTAAGTGGACAGCCGATTACCTAACGTCAATTATTATATTAGGCTTTATCCGAATACGCTTGTTATTATCATTTATTATATCTTTATTAGTATTTTTATGGTTGTTAGAAATTATTATATGATACGATGTAGGTACGTACGATAATACGTCTTTTGATAGGTACATTTTAGTAAACGAAAAGCACTGACGTTATTAACACTATGGAAAATATTACGCGAGTGTATAGTGAAAAGGGCAATATTTTGTTAGTCTTAAATAATTATAATTTTTATAAAATTGCATTACACAAGCTGGTGTGAAATGGCGATGTACATTAAATTTATGTACGTCAAAGCTGTTTATGAGTGAAGATAAAACTGTGCTTTTAAAATCGGTTATCGAACACAAACATTCATCGCGTAAAAATTTAATAAAAGTAACCATTTCCAATAATTTAAAAAATATATATTATTATATTAAAATTGAATATTAAATTAATTATTATGGATTGTTGTCATAATTTATTTATTATTTATATATTTACCTCCCCTATTTTACGGGCTATATATTGTAATCGTGTATATATTAACATGTGAGGGCAACTGGTACATTTGGTTGGGGGCAACTGGTACATTTAGTTGAGGGCAACTAGTTTATTTTTCTCTAGGTAGTTTGGGAGGGATTGGTATAAAAAAAGGTACCTTTGAGGGCAAGTGGTACATGCCCGTTTTTTTTTTTGGTGAGAATTTGAAGCTGTTAGATGTTGCAGTCATCGGCAAACAGTGAGTATTTCATGGGATTCTTAAGGTTGTTAAAAATATCGTTTATGACTATGAGAAATAAGGTTACACTTATTGATGAGCTCTGGGGTAGTCCATTTTTGGTGGTTAAATGATTTGAGAGTGTGTTTCCTATTTTTACTTGGATTTTACAGTTGTGATGGAAGTTGTGTATGAAAGTGAGCATATTTCCAGATATTTGGTATTTAATAAACGTGGATATGACATTTTTTCTTCATATCATGTCATAGGCCTTTTCGATGTTCAGGGCTATCAATATTAGATGTTGTTTCTTTGTAATGGCGTCAGTTATATCTGTATGTAAGGAGGAGAGGACATCTAGGGTGGAGTGGTTTCAGCGGAATCTGCATTGATATTTTGTTATTTTCTCTGTTATTTCTAAATGCCATGTTAGATGTTTGCTGATCATTTTTTTTAGTATTTTGCTGTGGTTGCTTATAAGGGAGATAGGTCGGTAACTGCTTACATTAAACTTATCTTTATCTGGTTTTAGGATTGGTACCACAAGTGCTTGTCTCCATTGATTAGGAAAAATTCCGTTATTCCAAATTTAGTTGTAGATATAAATTAGTGTATTAAGGGCTTTTTCTGAGAGGTTCTTTAAGAATATGTAGGGTATATCGTCAGGTCCAAGGTTTTTGCTTTTGTAGTTTCTTAATATTGCTTTGAATTTGTTTAGATTGAATGGGAGGTTGTATACATGATTGTCTGTTTGGGTGTTTATGTTGATGTTAAAGTTGTTTTCTACTTGGTTTTTGTATATGATGAAGCTGTTATCATAATTAATCCTTGAGTGCTCTGATTTTATTCTAGAAGGTTGTAGGTTGAACATTGCTGTTGATTGTCGATGTGTAGTTATGTCAATATTAAGTTTTACTTTTTTTTATGATATATCTGGATTACGCTCGGTGTTTTTTAAGTAATATGTGGTCTGGTTGTAGTTTGGTTTTTTTGAAGCGGTTTAGTGCTTTTTTATATTCTCTAATTAAATATTTACAGTCGTCATTACACCATGGGGCAATATTTTATTTTTGAGACGATTGGATTTTCCTATTGTGAGTTTGACTGCTTCTATAATAATATTTGTAAAATTGTTAATCATTTCATCGATACTTACTTGATTTAGGATTTGTGGTACGATATTAAGATTGTCTATTTAGTTCTCCGTTAGGTAATGGTCGATGAGGTCAGAGAATGTACTCCGATTCGGGGAATTTAGTTTCCATTTATTTATCGGTTCTTTAATGAGTGGTTGGTGAAATAATTGAATCTTAATAGGCCAATGATCACTGATGTTGTATTCGGGGAAGGTGCACCATTCAATTTGTAGGAAAATGACTGAGCTTGCTATGAATAGGTCAATGGCATTTAGGTTTCCGTTGACTGGATTGTTTCTGGTGGGGCTGCCATCGTTTAAGAGTATTAAGTTTGAATTTTCTAAAAAAATTTCTACTATTTTGCCTCTTCTGTCTATATATATATAGATCCCCATTGTGGGTTTCAGCTGTTAGAGTCACCAACTAAAATAAAAGGTTTGGGAAGTTGAGATAAAATGTCAGTAAATTCTTGTAAGGTGAAGTTGATACTATCAGGGAGATAAATGTTACATACACATATTTGAGTTTGAAAGTTAGCTGTTACTGCAATAGCTTCTAAGTGTATCTGTAAATTTACTTGGTGGCGTTGGGTGTTATTTTTTATGAACGTTGCTACACCTCCGCTGGCTCATGCGGGATTTTTACAATTTTTGAAGTATCCGGTGTAGTTCTTGAGATGACAATTTTGTCTTATTTTTAAGTTGGTTTCTTGGAAACATAGTATTTGTGGCTGAAAGTCATAAATGATGCGTTGTATATCTATGCTTCGCTTATAGAAACCGTCTATATTCCATTGTATTCGTTCATTATTCATGATGATAAGATTATATGAGTATTAATGGTTTTGGGCAGATTTTCTCTAGTAGATTTATTATACTGGGTTTGTCTGAATTTATTTCTATATTTATATTATAATCCGTAGAATATGAGGCTATTACAAAAGTATAGTTATGAGTATTAGTGGAATGTTTAAGTGTCTTGTGGAGGGATTACTTGGAATAGTAGGTTAATGAATTTCGTTAGGCGGGATTTTATTGTTTTATCATTTATAATATTAGGTCGGATTTCTTCAATTAAATTAATTAAAGATTTTATAACTATTTCGACTTGTTGACATAATGAATGGATATTAATGGGTTAGTTAGTAAATTGTTCTAATATGTGTTTAAACTGAAGATAATTTATTGGGGAGTTTTGATTATTTTCGAAAAAGAGTTCGATAGGTTTGAATGCTTCGTCATTATTTTTGCCGAGTCTTATAGATGAGTTTGAACGTGATCGTATTTTCGGTTTTTATTTTGTTTCGGTTTTTTTCAGGATTTGAAGGGGAAAGTAGAGCTTTTGTTTTTTGTTACAATGAGTCCGATATTTGTCTTTTAAATTGTGTTATGTGTGTGGTATTGGTTAAAATATATTCTTGAGAGGAGTCCATGATTTGAGTATCACTTAGTTGATATTCGTTGATTTGGGGTGTGTGATTTAATTTTTTTGGCATTGGGGTTTGTTCAAGCTCAGTGTTTTGATTATCTTATGTGTACAAGGTTGCACTGTAATTTGTAATATCTATATTTATATAAGGGTTGACATTGATTTCTAATTGTGAGTAGGGGTTTACAATTTGGTTTGAGGGGGGGGGGGGGGAGTCTTGCTTTGTTCCGACGTGTTTTTACAATGAACTGATGTATGTCCGGTTCGTTTACATAAGTAGTACGTGAGTGTGTTGTCTGTTAAGGCGGGTACACACTGGAACATTTAGCTGTAATGTAACGCCGTAATGTAACTGTAATGCTCAAGTGTGTACGGTGTTACTGTAACATTCGTGCGTGCTTGGCTCGCGACGCCGTCGATTCACCAGAGTGTCGGTATTTTGACGAACATCAAAGGAATGTTACATTACGACGCGACGCTAGTGTGTACGGTAAACTAGTTGCTCGGAGCGAATCGCCCTGATCGCTGATCCTCATATCAGTAATTGACTCAATTACATTTTACCAATAAGTGTTTTATGTAAATCAATTACTTTTAAATGAATTGGAATAACGAAAAAGTGTTAGATCTCATTGAATGCTACAAAAATAAACCGGAACTATGGTTCCCAAAGGACCCAAAGTATTACAACAAATTTGCGAAATCCGATGCGTGGGATGATTTGGCCAAAGAAATGAAAATTGCATTAGATGAATGTAAGAAAAAAATAACTAGCCTTAATGCATCATTTCGAAGAGAAAAAATGAAGACGAAAAATAGTCAGAGAACTGGCACAGATAATTATAAAACAATTTTTATAAATATTAAAATAATCAGGGTTTGAATTTGAAAAAATATTTCGTTTTACGTTATTCAGAATCAAAACGTTATAACAGATCGCATAAACGTAGTTATTCGTGGAACAACAATCATAATGATAAATTTATATTATATAATACTAAGTACATTTATATTATACCAAGTATAATAAACAAACTGTGAATAACTGATGGATAGACCGGCGAACAACCAAATACACGGTAGCGCTCGACTCTATCGTACACACTGGTCGTGTAACATTGTAACATTGTAACATTCAGGCGAGCACGAACTCTGTTACATTACGGCGTTACATTACACCTAAATGCTCCAGTGTGTACCCGCCTTTAAGGAAATACGGTAATCGGTATTTTCAAAGTAAATTACTAGTGATCCATCCAGGTAGTTTTTGTGTGTCCTCAAATTTGATGTGAGTTTGCCTTCTAAAACTTATGATGTGGGATAAGTCTTCTGTAGAGAAATCAGCTTTTAAAAATGTGATTTGTGTAAGTGTATTTATGCCGATAAGGTTTAGTGCATCAGTAATATATGTGTATGGAATAAAAAGCGATACATTTGAAATAATGATGCGTTTCGCTTAATTTTCTAATCTACGCAGTTCGATGTTATTTTTATCGATAGTTATTTTCGGGCAGCGATTAATGATGTCATTAATTATAATGGAATTAGCGAAGTAGATACAAAAAAGGTTGTTTGAAATTCATGAGGCGAATTTAATGTTTGAAGGATTAGTAATCAGACTGATCGACTTGATGTATTCAATTTGTGGAATGCCATCGATCGTGTTGAAAATTATAGCTTGATTTTTTTTGGGAATGATAGGTTTGCTATAGTTTCAGCGAATGTTTTTAGGTGAGATTATCATTTGTAAGGTTAGTGTTAATGGTGGTTGAGGGCTATTGGATTTGTGTCGTTTTTGGAATTTGACTTGTTTATTGGTTTTTGGTTGGTTTAAAGTAGGTTTATTTGTGGATATTTTTGACACTATGTTTGATGGCGACTACGAAATATACATTACCGTATTATAAGAAGCGGCGCGGCAGTTCAACTGGTATATAATATTGTACTGCTATCAAGAGCTATAAATGCGGAGGGCGATAACTAAATACACGTGTAGCTTCTACGGTGTTCAAACACGTTACAAATATTTTTATTATATATTATATAATAAACACTAAAAGCGTATCACGCATATACTTTGATTATTTAAGAAATATATTATAAAATGTATCAAAAAACAAAAAATAATTACATTAATTTTTCGATTGATAATTATATAATATAATAAACCTTTGTTTTTGCTGTTCATCGTCACCTTTTAAAATAATAAATGTGTTCATAATTTTGACAGAACCAATGAGATTTAATTTAATAACTACCTTTTAAATGAACTTGAATAAATTCGATATTGTAAAAGTTGTTAGTACCCAATTTGAGTCTAAAATATGACATTGTGTAACTTAACTGATAAATATGTGGAGTAATTAATAATAAACAACGTATTGTTTAATTTATATATCTACTGTTTAAATTTCTAGTCATACTGTTGTTTTTACGTCATCTTTATAGACTATCTTCATTGTTATAAATCGCTGATAAAGCCTTTCTCCAGAAAGTTGATGATTGATCATTCTTTTTGGCAAACATTAAACAAAATTTCGCCAGGGCACGCATTAATGACTGTGCGGTTCGTCACGTGCGTGAAAGACTCCGAGAAACGTGTAGTTAATATCCAAAGGGGTAAAAACATTAATGTTTGTCTTTTAAGATGCATCATTTTATCGACGATGCATTATTACGAGTACATGAATGGTGATAAATATTAAATTAAAAATATTGTAGATATTAATTTTCACATGATTTTGATCCATTTGGGTTTTTAAGTTTTAATACCACTTCGATGTTAACAATATTGTGCACGTCCATGTTTTTAAAACCTTATAAACTCAAGGTATCAACTTTTAGGTCGTAAATGACATAGAATAAAGTATGTTTGATAAAAACATAAAACCTCTTATAATTTAAAATAAATATTATAAGCCTGCAACCATTGTATCAGTTAAATAAAATGAACAGAATTTTTTTTCCTTTTAAATACTCATAGTTACTAAAAAATGTACATCTCTAGTACAAAATTTCATGACACACTACCTAGTGTTTATTTTGTATTTTTATATTATTTTATGCTAAGATAAGTACTATTAAAAACATGAATAACAATACCTAATAATATCATATCAAGAAGTTGCTAAAACCCATACTGAATGGTAGGAAGCTAAATGACTTGAAAAACTCTATTGTGCAACTGATTTCATCTTCTATGATATATAGCAAGTTTTTGAAAGTATACTTTTTAAATAATATTGTGTTTCATTTGCTTATATGATAGTGTCACTACCGTGCTGTTACATGAATTATACGTACAATGCAAATTCAATAAATAATTTTTGATGGGTTAACTATTGAGTAGTTTTCCACACACAACGATGTATGATACTTAGTTTAAAAACATATTTTGTTTATGATAAAAACGATTTATTAATAATATTTTTCTAATATACATTATATTATTAAAATAATTTCATTGTACAACTGACATTTTGGAAATGTAATAAAAATTAAAATATATAATAATACATATATATATATATATATATAGTCATACATTTACTTTTACAGCCTTGACTTATCGATTCAAAACAAATTACTGTGTGTACAAAAAAAATAAAGTTTCATTTAAAAAAAAAATGCATAAATAAATGATTTCAAAATAAAATCAATGAAGAAAATATAATGAGTTTAACTATACTAAATGTCCACTCTGATAAACAAAAATAAGTTTTAGATTCTGAACGAAGTGATGGAATCTATTGGTTTTACAATGATGTGTGTTTTTTTTTTATTTTTTTATTTTTGTGTCTCACGACACCTTTTTTGGCAGTAAAAATGCTTCGATTTGCTTATGTAGCAACTTTTCTGAAAGGAAAGTGAATGTAGATGGTACTTTGGTTAGTCTAAAATCTAACTTTTCAATACTTTTTAAAAAAATCGCAAAAAAACGATAAAAAAACGATAAAAAAATTACGAAAAAACGGGAAATTTTACGTTTTTACAAATTACATTTTTTTTAAATGCTCTAACTCAAAAACCAAAAATCGCAACAACTTGAAATTTTCACAAAATCTTTATATTGACATTTTCTATACATGGTTAAGTTTTCAAAGTATTTTGAAATATTTTGACTTATTGATAGACAATTTAAATTTTCGATTTTTCTAAATTTTTCGTTTCAAAATAAAATATACTTAGTACAATATTTATAAATAACATTGTATTATATTCTAGACAAACATATCATCTCCGTTCAGAATCGTTTTTCGTATACAATGATAACTATCATTGAATTCAAATTTAACAAATCCATTATAATGACCTATCCTATGAAGAGTCGCACTTCACCCCCAAGTGTACAGCAGAGCGAGGCCCATCCAGTTCTTTTTTTTATTTAAATACAAAATAATGATATCTTTTGAATAATTTTGATTTTTCTATTCATACACATTTAATTTGTTTTATCTCTTATCACATTACTAGTTTAGTGCATGGATTTGATAAATTTGAGACGTATTGAAACCTAATTATTTATTTCCTGACTAATGTTAAATATTTTATTGATCTCGTTATTTTTGATTGAGATAATTAAAAATAACAATACTTTGTGATATTTATTAATTAAAAGTGTTTTAAACTATTATTAAAAAAAAGGGAAATAAAGAAAGTTAATGTACTAGAAGAATGTCACCATTACATAAGTAGATGAACAGAAGTGAGTTTTAATTACTATAAATGTACACAATGTAAAAACTTCATTTTAATTGTGGTTAAATATCGTTTGCAACTAAAAGCATCGCGACATTAATAAGTTATATTTTTATTTTAATATGAAAATAAATGTTTCCTTGAAGTTCGATAAGATTACTTCATGCATGTTTTAATTACTTCCAAGCATAGCATCATAATGTTGCATTGTTATCAAATGCAATGTTGCAATTTTGCGAAATACTTGGAATAGTTTGTCCTAAATGTATTCAGTTACACTATATATATAGTCCTCATGATTGCAAGGAAAGCAAGGATTTTCTTAAATATTATAAAATTAGTTACGGTTGTCATTGTTCATCTGTCGATTTCCATTTTTTTTTTTTTTTTTTTTTTAATTTCGTATTTTACTTAAATATGGATTTAATTGTGTATTTTATTCATTTCCTCAAGCTCATATATTGTTCATACGTACCATTGTGCCTATAGCTATATAATATATATATATATATATATATTCTTATGTTAAAACGAACTTTGACAAATTGAATAACGGAAATTCATGCGATTTACATGCTCTGTAATTACAACAAACAATCACACTACCTATATAAACAAATGCAAAAACCCAAAACGTACAGTTCACGTTTGAAACCCCATAATAAATCATCATGCGCTGCAGCAAAGCCCTTTTGTTGGCAACGCTAATTGACTCCGGATATTAAATGTAATAAAGAGAAACGAAACGAAAAAAATAACAAAAAGGAAAACCATACGTTACCGTCGTGGTCTCACGTTACTACGCTATTTGTATTGACCCAAGTAATATTAATTAGATAGCATTCATATTGTTGGTGTATACATTTGATAATGTATTACGGTTAATATATATATATATATATATATAAATACTAGCTGCAGCAAAAAAAAAGCGAAAGCCCATTTTCGACGAATATTTCAGAAAAAAACCTTTGTTTTCATTTGTTTTTTTTTTTCAAAAAAATGATTGACATACAAAACAACGTATTTCTACTAAGCAATTTGTTTCTATTGATTGTGTATAATTTTATTATATAATAAATACTGAGTATCTATATAAAACATAGACCAAATTAAAAAACACATACGTGTGGTAAAATACTAAAACTTAAAATATTTCTTTAATCATTAAGTCAAATGTTTAAAATAAAAACGATAAAACGTTAATAATAATTAAAACGTTGAATTTTATGTTTTAGCTGTTGACTATACTATTTCTGCAAAAAAACGTTTTCTTCCAAAATATTTTCAAACCTTGTAATTATTGAAAATAATAAAAATATATATATAACAATAATTTTATTGTTAAATACCAAAATGAAAATAGAAAAACCTCATCAAGTCAGAAGTGGACCTCTACAATGTTATAATTTTCAATAATATAGATACGTACTAAACCATTGAAATCAATTACGTTTAATTATCAAATTAATTATTAATTACGTTAAACTTAATTGTTTTTAATATAGTGAAATGCACTTATCTGAAGACTGCAATTAGGATTGTTGTTTCTCTACAAAATGCGCTCTCTGTTTCGAGGAATATACAGCCAAATACAAAGGATACATATCTATCAAATTGTTCTCAAACACCAGATATTTATTCACATAAACCTTTAAAAAAAAAGATACTTTTCATCTAATCAATAAAGTTTTTCCAATATATTCTTTTTCAATCAAATTCTTCTTATAACGTTGTTACTTTTGGTCCTAAATCCATTAATACTGAGAAAATTGAATTATAAAACGAGCTCTATCTTAATTTTACATAAATTGTAAATTATTTTATAAATGCTATATTTTATAAATAAATATTTATTATTATTTCAAAAACCATAAAACCTTAAAAATACTCATCTTATTTCATTATATATCTATTCTAATAATCTTTATAACACTTTATAAGTTATATTGATTGAAATTGTATTGTATTAATAACCTATCAATAAATTATACTGTTATTATTATACTTATTAATATATATCACTTAAATATGTATTGTTATCTTTAATTATTAAATTAAATTTTTTAATGCAAAAAGTGCAAAAAAATAATATAAAAAAGTATAAAATACTAAAATACCTACGTTAAACCAATATAACGAAAATTGTCTTAACTAAAAAAACATGAAAGGTTGTAATTGAAATGGACATTAATTTAATGTATTTTTTAATAGTTTTAAACATTAAAAGCATTGTTATTTTTTCTTAATAAATTATGAAAATAAATAAAATTGTAAACTGATTAATTCATAGCATAATTTCAAAAATTTGCGTTAATAATGATCGTTTATGAATATTGGAAATTATTATTAACCCTAAATTTGTAATAGTTTGTTGTGTTCAAAAATACTATTACATAATCGAGAGATTATTTTATGTTGAATTGAACATAGACTAAAATTTGTTTCGATATCATGAGTGATTAGTATTGTTCCGTAAAAGTTACACACAACTTTTGAAAGATCGATGATCATATTTGAACAATATTTTGCGTTCGTGGTTCAAGTTTTTGATTAGTTTCCGTACTTATTATATTACGTTACATTTTCTCTTGTAACGTCTTAGACCAATAAGCATATTAAAAATATTGGAATTTAGAACAGTAAAAGTTTTTTCTAAGCACCATTTTTACCTGACAAACAGAGTTGAACATATTCGAATATCAGCTTTTCTACAGCATGGTTTCACAAAATTGTAGTAGTATACATAGTTTGTGAACGGACGATTTAAAGAAATTCAATAATATCGCAAGAACTATTTTATTTAAATTTATAGTCGAGTCTATTTATCTATTACTCTTAATATATACTTAAATTTACAAATATGGATACTTTTAAAGGTACTTGTTCATAGTTTTTCAAATTATTAATCGAAACATTTTGTTGAAATGTGATACTAATTTAATTTTCATTTCAACAAAAAATGTATGTGTTGTATAATAAATGATCATGTTGTTTGATATCTTATGTGATATATTATTTTTTTTTTTTTTTGACATATTCATAACTTTTTTTTTATTCGTGTTTCATGTTGCTGCATGCGTTCACCAATAAAAATTCGATTTTATACTCAGCTAAAAATCATCAAACAAAATATAAATAAGATAATAATTATCAATAATTACGACATTCACATTTTCTTATAATACATTTAATTTTATCGGTTCTAACAATAGACGAAAAATAAATAAATATTGTCCACCGTAATATTAGTAAATTTAAAAATATAATATTAATTTACTTCACAGAATATGTGGTTTGGTAAAATTGTGTGTTATATATACATTTTTTAAAACCTCTATTAAAAAAAAACCATATTATTATAGAATTCTTCGAAGCAAAATAAAAACGAATCGTTTGTAAATATATTCATCCAATTTTGCATACATATTCTCGTATGTTATTGTTTACGTATCTTTTAATCTTATTTAGTTTCCCAAGTAAGCTCCAAAAACATAGTTTATAAGTAAGTGTTAACATATATTAGATAATCTTTCTCTAGAAAAAAATTAATATTAAAATCAACTTAAAAAATATAGAACTTATAGTAAAAAAAAACAAACGAAAAGTCGAATCAGATTAGGAATAACTTAAAATTAAATTTCACGAAATAAATGAAACAATATTTAACTTTTCCGTTTTTTAATAGTTAAAAAAAAATTTATTTGATGATTAAAGAAATATTTTAAGTTTAAGTATATTACCACATGCATGCGTTACTTATTTTTAAATATATTTTATATTTATTAAATAATTGATTAATATTTTTTATTAATAAAATTATTATTAAATATATTTGTTAATAAAATTATTGTTGTATATTTCTTTATTACTGTCAATAACAACAACGTCCGAAAATATTTTGGAAAGGAGCAATTTTTTGGCAGAAAAAGTGTAGTCAACAGTTAAAATTTGAAATTTAACGTTTTAATCGTATTGGACAAGTGGTGAAATAATTTTATTCTAATACATTATTTTAATTATTTGATCAATACTATTTTTAAATGTTATCTGGAAAAATTAATTAAATTACATTAAAATATCAATGAAATTTCAAAATAATATTAATATTAATGCAAAATAAATTTACAGCTATAGATTCAGAACATAAGGAGCATGAGATTTTACTCATGTTAAATAAAACAAGCGGAGGAAATAAAATCTAATCTAATAAAGATTTTTTTTTTAATGATGTTTTAAAAATACTTTACCAAGAGATTATACTAGGTAATAAATTTCAATTTAAAGTGAATTATTCTATAAATAAGTTGTATATAAATATGGTAACTATTACATTATTGACATCGAAATACAAGCTGTAACCTAAACAGTTCAAAAACAGCTTTTATAATTTTAACTTTTAAACAAGATAGTTTTTCAACATTAAAATGCAATTTATTTTTTGAAAACTTAAGTACAATTATGCTCAAAATAAAATATATTATACCAGCAGAAATTTTGGTGCTTAGGATAGTTTGGTATAATTTTCTGATGACGATCCTAAACAGATGTGAAACATTCAGAAGAAATGTGTGAAAATTAGCATCAGTTTGATTGAAATGAGCCATTATAATATTGTAATAAGAGGGACTGTTTGAATCAAACAATAAGGTATGAAAGGATTGATTTACATATAAACCTATTTGAACTGTTAAATATTAGTAAGAACATCATTGAACACAGTAACATTTTTAATTCTTCATATGTAAATCGAAGAGCAACTGTAGTACAACCTTATGCTTAGAGTGAGATTTATTTCATAACTATTGAGTGTGTATGCAGGCACATTGGACACTCTATCATCAGTGTCATCTGAAGTGTGAACAATGAAACAGTTTGACAAAATATATGTTTAAGTCTATTATTTACCTTCATGGTATTATGGGACTGCAGTAATAGATAATATTCGCTTTTAAAACGTTGGCAAACGAAACGAAACATTGCCGGTTTATTTAAATACTTTTAATATTATATGGAATATAATTATAATTATAAATAATTAATAATTAAATTATTCGATAAAACTGGAAAAATGTTACCCATTTTCATATCCATAATCAAAACGACCAATATTAATTTACGTAATTAACAAAACTGACAACAGAGCAAATTAACGTATTAAGGGTGTGATTGTGTTGAATTTTATCGTCTGATTGGTTTTATCATTATTTTATTATTTTGCTTATATCTATTGTACAAATCATTACGTGTTTAATACTCCAATTTAAAATTAAATTAAATCACTTTTATACGATGTTTGGATAATTGGTTAATGGATATTCAAATTAAAATATTTCAATTGAATAATAATATCTTAAAATATATATAATATCTACAGTTAATGATGAAGTTCTCGTTATCTGTATAAATTATTTAATTAAATATACCTTATAATATTAAAGCGCTATTAAATTGAAATTGTTTTTAAGCTTTTGATTTTACATTACAGCTAGACTCAAAAAAAAAGAAAAATTTAACTAAAAATCGTACAATTTATGATATGTACAGTAACTATGTTCTATGGTACAGATTGTTTTAATAGTCTGCTTGTCTCACTTGTTAAAAACATAAGATTTCTTTAAAGACGCCACTCATTATGAATGCTTTCTGCACAAAAGTTTTGCAATTGACAATAATTATAATGCCAGCCGAGCTTTGCATCATTTTTTCTAGCAGCACACTTCCTCTCTTAAACTTTTTAAAAACGGCACCCTCTGACGCTGAATTTAAATACAATTTATGGTATCAAATATCTTCTTTTAAAATCAAAAAAAAAAAAAATCAAACGATGTTCCCATTCCATTTTCGCACTCATTCAAAGTTGTAAATTATCTATTAATGGTTAAACATCCTAGTTTAAGAATCAATGGTTAAGTAAATTTTTTTATACGAGATCATTGGTTCGATACGAATCAATACGAAAACTTTAAAACTCTCAACCAAAATTAAAGTCGCACCTACATATTATTTTGTAATTCTGTTCATATAGTTCTTAATTTTAAAACACAAATTAAATGG
The DNA here is from genome assembly GCA_034509805.1 of Sipha maydis. Lineage (NCBI taxonomy): Eukaryota > Metazoa > Arthropoda > Insecta > Hemiptera > Aphididae > Sipha > Sipha maydis. The sequence continues at coordinate 44,572 of JASXSY010000193.1, read as the reverse complement.
AAACAAAATTAATCACACAAAATAAAATTTTTTAATCAACTTATGAACTATGATTTATAAAGATTTATAAGACATAAGCATATTTATTGTAGAAGAAGCGCTATAGATTTCATTTTCATAAACCATAACGTAATGTTTTGTATAAACAAAAACTATAATATACAAAAAAAAAAATCTCGGAAATAATATCAACTAAAAATTCCATAATCATGTGCACGAATATCTATCTATTAATCTAATCTAGACACTATAATACCATGTTCATTTTAGCTCATAAGATAAACAGGAACTGCAGTGTACCTACATATAAACGTAGATATGCGGGTAAAATGTCCTCATCTCCGATAGCAACTCGTTTGCGCACGTTCAACGTTTTTTAACTAAAAATCGATGACATATTCTTGCATTCACCGAAGAAGGTGCCACTGTGACGACTGTATTCCCGATCTGCTTACTCAAGTCTTTGCATTGGACTGACCTAACACGTGTGTCATTAGACCGTTTTTAATATTTTATTCGTTATGTGTATACTGATGTTGACCAAACGATAACAGTAGCGTTATTATAAAAATAACGTACGATGAATTGGCATAATCTTTTTCAAGTTATATTAACCGTCGGGGATTTGGACGTCCGTAATGAATAGTTATGCTATTATATACACTGTTTACGGTTAAATCGACCGACCAACTTCGGACTCGATTGGTTACCAACACTAAAATCTGTTCCATTCAGTTTGTCGACAGTGTGCTAAGATGCAGCTTGATATTGATCCAATACAATTGGATGGACACAGCTTTCAAGTTGAACTGAGTGAACAATAATTATGTACCTTATAATAATTGAGTATCAGTATCAGTACGTAAATAAATATATTATACTTTTATGTAGTAGAGAAATTAAACTATTATTAACCCAGAAACAATTTTTAATACATCTAATAAAATAATAATAATACCCTTCAATTGTTCTTTGCAGCATTAAAGTTAGTGTGAACACAATGCACACTTATATCACAAGGGCACATCTACAATGGATATACGATGGATATAATTCATATGATTGATATTTATCTTCAATATTCAAAAACGAGAAGAAAAACATTTGTTTCTTGGATGAGAATATATCGTACAAATGTTGAAGAGAAAAAATGTATTCATAATAATATATTTTTCTAGACGTTAAGATTATATATATGTATATATATATATTAATTATTGTTGAGTCCATCGAAGTATCTCGATTTTAAGTAATAGAAAAAAAATATTTGAAGATTTTTTTTTTTCAAAATCAAATTTCACCAGCTCTTTTCAGTAACCTTATTATTTTATTTTAACGAATCTTATTTTTAATAATATCTCTACATTTCTCAAATAGTGTCATTATACATAACATAGTTATCATTGTGAATTTGGATGTAATGCTTTTTTAATTTTTTTTTTTTTTTTATGTGAAAATAAATTGATGTTTAACGTCCTTTCATTTCACCTCAATAAATATATTTAATTTATGCAATAAAATAAATAAATAAAAAATTCTAATAAATGGGCTTTTTCAACATAAATAATTGTTCAAATAGACTTTACTTTTACAACTTTTTTTTATTCGGATTGAAATTGGCTTCGATTTTGTCACAACAAAGTGAAATCCAAAACACTAAATTTATTCTTATTTTCGTCTCTTTCTTCTTTTTGTGTATAAAAGACATCTTATTATGGATTCAAATTAGTTATAATTTTATTTTACAATAATTTTACATAATTTTATATATATATATGATTCTTATAAACTATTATGTAGAATATTTTGGTTTAGATATTCTATTACTGTATTATGTTTTTTCCTTTTTATCTTTTGAATTGTAATACGCATTGTTTTCTCGCAGTAATTTATTTTAATCTACAATTTCAAAAATCTGAGTGGAAAAAAATAATTAAAAATTCGTCAGATCATTCAAATGTTTTCTTCAAAATTTGTTTCCATGTGAAGTATACGTTTAAATTAATTCAATTTTATGCATTATATACTTCAATTAATTTGATGAAAAACGTAATAATTATAGTTTGCAAGATTGTTATGAGTGTACATTTTTGTAGATGTTTTAATTTTATTGTATGCGATTCAATTCAATTTATCAACAAAATAATTAGTTTTTTTTACATCAATAAATCAATTTGTGCACAATAGTTATTTGTAATAAAGTTAATATTTTATGCTTAAGATTCCAACGGTTTTATGAGCCGTTCGAGGTTGATTGTTCAATTATGGTTTAGAAATTATTTAAACTAAAACATATTTTTGTTTATACTTTACTTAGTATATCAATATTTTGTTTGATGAAACCCTAGAAAACAATGACTTACCATCTATGTATAATGAATAATTTATACACTAAGAGCGTATCAAAATTATTTATTTATTTTAAATAATGACATGTTTAGAACAATTATTCTAAAAATATTATTATATTTATCTTGTTAATAATATAATAGATTTACAAACGTAAAAAATATACATTCATATATACGAGTATACGAGGTGTGGCTATTTAAAAACGGGATTTCCTTTTGATTAGAGTGTAATCAACTTTCTGGTGGTTAATTATATCGTAGTGGTTATCTACACAAGCCAACGCATCAAATAATATCAGTTTTATCTCTTTTGGTCAATTAGTTCGCATTCACCCATTGTTTTAAGTGGACAATATTGTATGAAACTGCCGGAATAATAACTAATTTAAAAATTGAACAGAATTATAATTTCTCATTCAATTAAAAAAATTGCCCACAGAATATCTAAAGATGTTGACTGAGGTGTACTGGTGTATATATTCATATATGAGGGGCTTCAATGCAAAACGTACTTTTTCCATTTTTCTCATTTTTCAGTACAGCAGGTTTTCTGTTAAGGTTATTTTGAGTTAGTTTAACTGAAGGTTTTAAAAAAATCTTTTTTTAGACCTTTTTGAAAAATAATGAATGAAATAGTCCGTTTTGCAGCAAGTTACTATGTAAGGTAAATTTTTAACATTGGAAAAGGTCCATTTTGAAGCAAAATGGAAAAATAACATTTTGCATTGAAGGTTACCTGAGAAAAAGAACGTTTGGCGGAAATCGCGGTTTTTGATTCAACGTTTTCTTAAGGAAAAAGACCTTTTTGGCTTAAAATGATGGTACCATTCGATTCCCATTACAATTTACCAATAGAATCAATATATAATTCAATTTTTTTAAAAATGGAAAAAGTACGTTTTGCATTGAAGCCCCTCATATATATATTTATTTATTTTTTGGTTAAATAATTTTTTATTGTATAAAAATACTTTACGTTGGAAAATAATTATTTACTTATTTATATCATTCTATCATTATATTAGATATTAATTTTTAAATAACTTTATATATACTTATATGAAGAGGATAACTTCGTTGTCAAAAATGTAAACGTTTTGTGATGACATATTTTGTTGAATATGTATTTTATTTTTAACTTGTCGATATTTCTCATGACAAACGAATCTAAAAAGATAGTTAACATTTAAATTATTTTTTTAAAAACTATAAAAATCATTATTATATACACTTGATGTTCTACTCGTTAACTATAAGTCTATGACTATTTTACAACCTGATACTTTATTTGGATTACTATACACAGTACATTCAACCGCTCGATGACTTAAATAAAAATTCGATTAGAGGATCATTGCGATATTAACTTGTATACTTATATAATTTCGATTAACTTTTTTTTAATGATATAAAACTACCTGTAATACAACTCAAATCATCTTAAGTCCCGATGCATTTATGTTTTTTTTGTTTTCTTTAATCAATTACAATATTCTACAACCAATTTGGTTACTCATCTTCTCATTTTATTCGTAATGATTTATTTTCAATAGGCAATTTTGACAATAAGACATTTTAATACTGGGATAAATGTATTTTGTTAACTTTGAACTAATTTACTATAGTTCATTTTAATACCGGTACTTTCATCGTGCATAATTTACATACAAAAGTTTAACAATGTTAAAAATATATTATGTACTAAAATAAATACTAAAGTTAAGTAAGTTAAAATCGTTAAAATACATTCTTGTACAGAATTTGAATACTTTTATTTTAAACACCCTCCGAATGTATTAATAAATTTGTAAACAGAAATTAATTTTATAATATAAATAAACATACATATTTTTGATCATGTTCTATGTTTATAATGTTTTTCGATAACTTACTCAATGCCACTCACTCAGCTATTATTTTAATTTAAAATGGTAAGTCTTGGAAGTATAATGATCGGAGATTTTATGATGAAAACCAAGTAATAATATGAAGAAATCAAATATTTTCCTGATACATAGTATATTTTTGTTCAGTTTCAAGTGGACAGGATGATAATATTAGATGTTACAGGGGTACGATCAAATGCTCAGGAAACATATATTGTTTGAATAAGCTCACTAGGGATAATTTAAGTTATTCATATTTACAAATTTTAGTTTAAATACCATAAAATTCTCAACAATCAGAGTATATTTAATGTAAATTTTTATACTCACAAATATAAACAAAAATCAAAATATGACCAAAAAAAGTTAGTTTTTCATTTTTCCTACGTGTATTTTTCTGGAAATTTGTACCGACTAATTAAAAATCAAATTATTATTTCCATTCGAGAGTCAAAATTAAAGAAAAAAATACGAAAAATTATTTTACAAAGATGAATATTTAAATTTAAAAAACTGTAAGTCTCAAATTTTAATAGCTTTATTAGAAAATAAAATTCATGTTTTTGATAGTGATGATAATGATTTAATTAAATATATTTAATCTATAGTAAGAAACTTATTAATAGGGCTTCTTAGCCTTTTTTAAATAATCATAATAGAAAAATAATTTTTATACAAAAATGTATTTCATTTAATTTCTAAGACGATGGATGTATTTATTTTTTTGCCTATTTACTTATTAATGCCTTTTTGCTTTTTATTGCCTTTTGCATTTGTAAATGCCTTTTATGTGTTAATTTTTCAGTTGATTTAATAATATTATACATAGCTTACGTATTATAGGTACAAATGGGTTTTATGCTTCGCAATATTTATCGAAATCGCTGCATACACTATCTGTTTTCTTCTTATGTATTTGGTATGGCCATTTAAGTAACCCTTTTAGCTATTTAAAGATTAAGATATGTTTATTCACTAGTAATCTTAATTTAAATAATTATTTATGTATGAAATACGCCTTTTAATAAAAATAATATTAAATTTTAAACACTAAAATTTTATATTTATTTTGATCAATTAACAATAACTCTTTGACTTGAGACTTGCAATCTTAATACGAATACTCAATTATTTAATTATTGTTGTATCCGATAATTTCAGTTGTAATTACATAAAACAAAATATTTATTAATAATTTTTTTATCGACCCTCATCTCTCGGAAATTTCTTTTAAATGTATTTTATAATTCTTATTCATGAAAATTATACAATAAATACATCGAAACATTAGATTATTTTATTGACATTTAATGTCTTTTCTTTGGCACATAGAATCGAAAAGCGTTAACGAAAAAGCGTTACATATCATTCCTTAGCAACACCCCTTAGCAACCGTCTCCTAGCAACATTCTAATATTTATATATTTAAATAATAAAAAAGAGAAAATAATTGATTACAGTCGCGACTTATGATTTGTAAGTAATCGAAAAGCGTCAAAAGACATAAAATGTGGTACTTCATTGCAGACTCGTATGCAATATGGAATTTGAGTTCTTTAACATTTCAATTTTTTCGGCAGTTCAAGTAAACTATCTGTAGTACTTGTTTTCTTCATTTTCAAAATAACTTTTTTTGTATTTCGAAAACGTTAGTTTGTTTAAATACTTCACGTGCACCAAAAAGAGCTAGCTAACTAATTTTAACAAATATTAACTCTGTCTTCGACTCATTTGCACCAATAATAAGATATTATAAAAGTGCCAATATATTAGCTGATTCAAAATATTACCTATTTATTTAAATTATGTCGTCGAACGTTGCTAATTACTCGATTGATCAACATTTCTGATAGATAAATTAGAGTTATTAAGAATTTTACTACTTATAAACACTACTTTATAGGCCTTTAATTTGATCTAAATTAGCCACTTCAAGAATTCATTCAAGCATTTAATTAAAAACCCATTTAATCAACACGTCAAGGTTTTTATATTCAAAATTCAAAGTTTCTGTCCTTAAAATAAAAAACAATGCATTTTACAATGCGAATAACTGTTTGGTTTACAATGGAAGTTCAAACATTAAATACCATGGGATATATTTTATATATAGTCATCAGCGTCTAACATTTTTCAACCATGACTTATTTTTTTCCTTCACCATTCTCCTAAATATTTATAGTCGGCAACCTTATCCTAAACTTTTACTGATCTCAATTTTCTACTTCCCTTACGTTCATACCTTCAGCTCTCATATCATTCTCAATTATATCCAATTTTTTCTTATCAATCTATATATTATAAAAAGGCGCCAAAAATATATAACAATTCATCAATTGAGAACAGCTGGCCCGATTTGGCTCAATTTTTTTTTTAATTATTCGTAATGGACAGGAGAAGGTTTTTATAAAAAAAAATTTAGAAAAACCCTTTTTTTAAATTTTTTTGATGATTAATTTTTTGAGTTCCGGAATGATTTTTGAATTGAAAAAGCTTCAGCAAGCTTTAGCTTTTAAAATTGTCCGTATAGCATAATTAATCGTTAAATAGGGCTCCCGGCCAACACAAAAACAATGGATCGACATGGAGAAATATGTCGTGTATTGAATATTAGGTATTAATTAATATTAATATTATGTTTCACTCTATAAAGTAAAGTTTAAATTTTGTAAAGTGATAATTTTCGTATCGTTTTTATTTATAACTGTAAATACGAGTACCCTCTTCTTACATAAAACGCTATAGTCATAAAATTTAGGTTTTATCTATATGAGATATGATTATTCGATTATTACATAATTTTCCATTTTCCGTTATTGGCGTTACCAGAAAAACTGCGTGAGTACAATTTTATTTAATTTTATTTTGTTTTATTAATAAGCAATAATTTATTTAATATCTGAATTTCTTATAACATGAATGTTTAATTAATCTAATCATTATTAGAAAAAGTAAATGCCAATATTGTTTAAATTTTTAGTTGTCATAGTAAAAAAACAAATTAAAAATTACATCGTTACTGGTTGGCGGGCAACGTCGAGTAATTCATTATATGAAATAAAACATAATATTGTAGTTGGCACTTTTAATGGAAACAAAGTGCAACAAAGTGCAACAAAGGCAACAAAGTGCCCGGAAACAGCTAGTTTATAATAATTACTAACCATTTAATATATATATTATGTACATTTTTAAATTAAACTTACTTTGAAATTAATCTTCTTAAAATTATTATACATCTTTTTTTTTTTTTCTAGAATCTGATTCAATGAAAGAATATCATATGCAGCCAACTGAATTTTCATTTTTAGCAATGTACAACAACTATAATAGAGAAATATGATATTGATTTTTTATACTTTTAATACAATATAATGTAAATTGTTTCCCAGTTAATTTTTTTGACATCAATTGCTCTACGTGGTATCATAACAATCCCTAAATAAATGATTGTACACTGTCTTTCTCTTTCATTATTAGTTTTGTTAGCGTAAATATATAATTATAATCGTCTGAAAACCAAGTTCAAGAATACAATTAATTTTAAACATCATTAACATCAAATAATTTTTGAACATACTTTTATATACTCGACGTAATTTTCTAGTAGAAATAAGATTTTTCTCAAAGAAGTAATTAATGTTTAAATTCTTTAAAAATTTCAAATTGATCATAAATCCTTCAGAATCACTCTTTATTACGGTTCTCTCAAACATTATAAACACTAAAATGTTAACTCATAATACAACCATAAATCTTACAATCAACTACATCATTCAAAATCAACAAAATATAAACTTTTCAATCTAACTGAATACACAAAATTACCAAAGCACCGTTTTTGTCTTAAATCACATCCTTCACAAATAACTCTTAAATTCACGGTTAAAAAAACAGTCAAAACTCCACCACCGTTTCCATTCTAACCTTCATTAATTTTGCATTTCAAATCCTAACAACCTTTTAATCTTACATTATAGAGTTCTATCTATAAATGGTCCCTTCCTCATGTCTTAACTTGTATATAAGATATACTTGACTTGATTTATTTATTTTTCATATTACCTTAAAAATGTATTACTATTCCTTGCTATAAAAATGTATACTTAGAGATTGATTGAATTTTAAAATGAAAAAATAAAAACTAATAGATATAATAATTCAAGTAAATTGAAAATACTACCACGTCATTTCTTTTAATATGATTTTATTGTTTTTTTTTTCTTATCCAAATTCCTATTGTACATTGTGTACAAAGATCGTATTTTTTTTCTTAAAAATAAATATATGAATTTATATTGAATTCCAAGAGTTATATTTAAATATTTTACTCCAATATTTAATATCTGAACTGAATAAGTGTAATATAAAAGTATTTTTTCATAAAATTATTTTGGAAGATAATAATAATTATTATAACAATTATTGAACAACATAATAAAAATTTAATTTAAAACTCCTTGATTTTAATGGTTCTTTAAAACTTATATATACTTTATGTGGTATATGTATAATGTTTACGAGTTATATCGAGTTATGTAGTTATGTTTTTTTTTTTTTTTATTTGACAATTAAGTAACCTATAAAAAAAATATTTATAAAAATACTAACGAAATATTAATAAGAGACATTTTTTAAAATTGTATGATACATACAGGTATGAGCTAACTAGTGTATTTTGTGCTTATAAATTGAAGATCACGAACCTAATCTAACCTAATAAATAAGAATCGTATCGAAATAATTGTTATCATATTTCTTTTAATAAAAATAATAATTTTTTTTCTCTCTTTTAAAGATAATTAATTCAAGAAGTTAAGAATAATAACATGACCCGAACATACAGGACTTTTGTATCAATATTCCGTTGACAGTAACTAACAGAATATATTACTATAAAATTTTCGATTGGGCTAGCACAATTAATATTGTTAAATTCCCAAATAATATTTGCATATTCATCAATTGAATATGTATACAGATTATGGGAGTTTGAAAGTCATAGCACCGTTGAACTTTGAACAAATGTTTTTAGTAAGACTAAACAGAAAGAGATTAATTTTTTTTACTGAAATAACGGGCGGTCATCGGTTCCGCCAAAACGAAAAAGGTTCAATTTTCATTTCCGCCAAATCTATTTCTACCGATATCATTGAGCTGGAGTTTGAGAACTCCTAGTCTGTCTGTATAGTGCTATCAACCATCGATGTCGATAACGTTTAAATAAATCAATTGTGTCCGTGTTATCGGGATCGGAGTTCTGTGATCGGATCTACGAGTACTGTAAAAACGACGACGAGTATTAGACGCATATTATAACATACTCGTACAGTATTTAAAATTGTTATAAGCTCTATTCGTTAATTAGTTCATAGTGGTCAAGTTATTCGTGATGATACATGGAACTCTGGAAACTTAATTTATTTATTACAAGAGCGTTCACTTGAAAAACCTGTACTAAAAATTTGGCTTGAAAAACCTGTAAGACATTATATAAAAAAAAAACCGGATGGGCCTCGCTCAGCTGTACAGTTCGGGGTGGAGTGCACCTCGTTTATAGGATAGGTCATTATTACAATGGATTTGTTAAATTTAATTGCAATGATAGATATCATTGTATACGAATAACGATTCTGAATGGATTTAATATGTTTGTCTAGAATATAATACATAGTTATTTATAAATATTGTAAAATGTATATTTTATTTTGAAACGATAAATATATTTTTCAATTAGGATGGAATGGCAGTTGCATACAGCGACGTAGTTTGTCAGTCTAGAATATTATACATTATATTATATTTTACATGTGATTTTATGTCAATATTCGCTGTTCAAATGCTCATAAAAAAAAATTGTACCTATGGATTTTAATAATTTTTGAATGACATTAAGAACTACTTTTGTTGAATCTTCAATTAAATTTTCAAATATTTTGTACGAGCCAAATTTTTTTTATCACCGATTATAAAAAAAAAAATGTAAAAAACTCGAATATTTTAAATGCCTATAAGTGACTTATAAATCAATATAATATTTTGATAAAAATATTATTTTTTTTTACTGATCAATCTCGAAATTACAACAAAACTTCGTAAGTACTTTGATATGGGATCGACGGGCAAACAATTCCGAATTCGATGGAGAAACGTTGCTCTGCAACATCGTTACTAACGAATCAATCGGACTTGATCAATCGGTGCTGATGCAATAAACAGTTATGGTGCGATTTGTATAGCAACTGTTGTATAACATTCGTAAGTTTTTCGAGCAGCATTAATTATTTATCTGCCGGTGCATACTCGCGTGCACTAGCGTGTGAGTGAGTGCAAGAAAGTAATCCGTTAAGTTTCAGTTTGTTCGACACAGAATGGCTTCAATTGGTGTGCGCGAACGCGGGACGCATTGGAAAGAGTAGGAGTACATCGCAGCGACAAATAGGAGCAGAAGTCGTATTATAGTAGGTACCGCTCTTTCCCCCACCTGCCGTGTGGACGATGATCGTATTGTTATACGAACATTTTAACGGCTTCTCATAAATAAATTAACGAATTGCACTTAACAAGTTTTACTGTTAAAAGCTTAAGTGCAAACGATGTTTGCATTCTTTTTTTGTCTTCAAATATTTACCGATCTGATGAACGGTCGTCACGCCCCAGTACCGTTTTGATCTCAGGGGATCTGTAATTTGTAATTTCCACCCTTTCCACATAAACACACACACACACACACACACACACACACACAAACACACCCTTCTCCTTCAGAAGTTGTTGCAAATCGACACCAGTGTTCCGAATAATTTCGGGAGAATGGTACATTTTTATTTCGTGTAAACAAATATTTAGTTACATGGGTGTACCAATATGATATTTCAATTATACATGTTTTTTAACACGAACAAATACGATGAAACAAATCGATTGACTGAAATCGTCGAACACGTCTCATTCTCCGTGGACATAGTACCTATACAGTGTACCAAATATAAACAAGCCGTTATGACTATTAAGTGTGCAACAACGTAGTCATTTTATTATGTAATGATCGGGACGGGGTTGCTCCCAACTTTGATTAGGTATCGTTATGTTGTACGATTCAAACGGAATTATTAATTCAAATGGAATTATGAATTATTTTGCATTCAGATTAAAGTGACTAATTGTTTTATCATAGTGTAAAATGGACTGTTTCGGTATAGACGAAACTAAACATAAATATATACATATTTTACGACAAAACTGTCGTAATAACATCAAATAATCAAAATCGTAAATAAAATAAATAAAATATATAATAATAATAAAGATATTTATTAAATCAGATCGTAGTGATAGTAATAATAATAAAAAATAAAGAATAACAATTACTTAGATATTATAAAAGTATTATTTACTTGTCCATCTCTTGCAATGACAAGTACGATGGGTACGATCCGCAGTCGATAAGTTGACGGGAGAACCAAACTGTCGAGTGGTCTTGACACCCGGTGCAATGCCAGAATAACTCCAACTATTACCCCATAGGGTGGGATACGTAAACGAACGATACAATGCCGGAATTACTCTAACTATTGCACCATTTCTCGGTTCGCAAAATCAACCGAACAGGTTTGGAGGGGGGAGGACATTCTTGCCTAATCATGTAAATTGACTTGGGTAAGTCTTACTCCGATTTTGGTAAGAAAGTAAATTACAACTTTTGTCGAGTAATCGGGACTTTTATATCCGCTGAATCAGCGGTATTGATACATAAATTAAATATTAAATTAAAAGTGTATTAATTAAAATAATAATCTATGTATAAACGCAAATTTATAATAATATATTTTAATAATGAACCGCATTTATAAACGGCAGGAACGATAATGAAAATGTTGATTAACAATTATATGATACAGTGTCGTTTTCGGGGGGGGGGGAGTTGTCTTATCCCTAGTGGATTTTTGGGAGCAATAAAGTGTTATTTACTTATATTTTGTATTTAGCCAATTTTGAATTATTATAATTGTATTAAATGTTTTTTTTTTCTTTATACAATATTTTGTATTGTCGATTTGGTGGAAATTTAGCTGAAGTTCATTATAGGATAATCTCTAAAATCTATTTTTAAACGAACGCTGAAGAATTCCTTGGTTTAACAGATAATGAAATTACACAATATGCAGAAACCCTGAATGCAGCCAGCATTTTACAGTTCTTGTTAACCACTGCAGTTGTATTTTGTACAATACAAAACAATAAAACATAATTAATTATTTTTCATCCTTCCCCTCTACAACACCCTTCCAGTACCAAAATGGGAGGGGCGAAATTTTTTAAGTGGCCCGGGGTGCCTAAATTCTAAATACAGCCCTGGTATGATATTAATAATTACCTGCGTTAGGTTAAGTTATATAAACGCGAATTTATAATGAGGCAAATGTTGAATATCACAAAGGTTTAATCAGAACGATAATGATATAATAATAATTGGATAGTTATAATAATAATAATAATAAATGGCTTTTACAGATATGTTAATATAAAATAAAACCAAATGTTAAATTTGGCGCAAACACGGGCCTAAATTCGAAAAAACCTATACAGCATTTAGAGAACCCATACAATTTTAAGAAAGATTGGCTATAACTCTTCGTTATCTTGCAAATATGATAGTTACTAGTATGTTCGTACAACATTCTTTGATATTTCACTAAATTACCGACTGTCAGCCGATCACCGGTTTGTTATACAAATGTGTTGTAAGTTTGCTGGATTTTTATAAGAATATGTTACAAAAACGCATTACAAGTTGCGCATTGAATTTTCATGTTACAATAGTGTGGATGCACCTTAGAAAGTGGAGTTTTATTAGTATTAGAAAACTTTGAATATACATGTATTGTTATTAATACTATTTGTGGTATTGATCATGTATTTTTATTCAATTATTTTAAAAATATAAAATTATTGATTATTAATTTATATTTTTCGTAATACAAGTATGTATATTAAACATTATGAGTTAATCGAAAATATTATTCTTGTTCATTCAATAGTTCAAATTATTATTATTTATGACTAATTTATCTGGTATCCTTTACACTTATTTTACATTAATTTATGTTCCAAATTTTAATGTTATAATCTGTACATTTATTATTTTAATTTGAAACAAGCTATAAGTATTTTAAATATTTGGAATGAAATAATAATGTCTCAAATTTAATAAATAATTGCAAAGATTGGAAAATCTAAATAATATGAACTCAAGTAATACGTTCGTTCATCATTAGAGTAAATTTTTAATAAAATTAATAAGCTTAACCGGTGGGCTAATAATTGAATATTCTTTAATATTGAAGCATGTGACATTAATGACATTAATCGGTCAAATTGCGTTTGATCTTTTACAAAATAGCTACGTAAAACTACTATGGTCGACATCATTAATGTTTAGAAGAAAGTTATAAATACTAATCAAGCGCAAGCTAGGAAATCATGTCCAATTAAAGTTATTTTTGCTTCTAAATTTGATTTATTTCATATTTTCAAGAATCAATGTAAGAGGCCATTTACACAATCCCGAATCAGTGATTTTGTCGTATAAGCCAGTGTCAATATAACTTAAATGCGTATATTCAGACGATACGGCTTTGTACTGTATTCGGTAAAATTACCGATTAGGTCGATTTTGTCATTCGGTTTTGTCACAGCAAATTGTTTTCAAGTCGTACTGTATCTTCATCTGAATGTGAAAGATCATTTAGTTCCATGAACAACATAATAACGTCTAAAAGAAACTTACTAACTTCTGAACACATAGCATCATTAGTGTTTATTAGTTGTGTTGGCCCACCCATTCAATTGTTTAAACCAGACCACTATGTAGAAAGTTGGATTAAAAAGGGCAAAAGAATTGCAGATGAAATAAGATGTCCAAAACGAGCATAGATCATTCATATAAACATTTATGGGCATATTTTAATTTATAAAATAAATAACAATTATTATTATATGTACTATAAAATATTTTTATTTTTAATTTTTAAATAAAAAGGAATATTTATTTATTGCTGTAATTTTGTAAAAAAAAAATTTTATTGCAACTAAGGGGGAGGGGACATAATATGCTACCACTTAACAATAAGACATTTAAATGTTTGGGGACGCACATATTTTTTATAATTTTGCATCGCCCTTCTATTTTTTTTCCAATTCAAGCATTGCTCAATAAGATGTATCCAGGGGCGTACACCGTTTGGGCGAATCGACCCAAAATATAGTCTGTTTCGGCGAATAAATATATACTGTTTGAGCGAGGGTTTATTCAACTAATACTACCATTTGGGCGAATAGAAATATACCGTTTGGGCGAGGATTATTTAACTAAAAATACCGTTAGGGTGGTATAAAAATTTATATTCAACAATTAATTAAACAAAATTATATAAAATATAAATAATTAACAATTAGTTATATTTAAAAAATATATTAATATAAATATTGATAATACTATCGTATACATTATAAAACTATTACTATATAAGTAGTTAGTAATCTACAGTCAAAAAATTATAAATACAATTACATATAATATAATTACCTAGTATATTTTAAAATAATCTATTGGCTTTGTATGAAAATGCTCATAATATACATTCAACAATTAATTGAACAAAATCATATAAAATATAAATAATTAATAATAAGTTCTGTTTAAAAAAAATATTGATATGGATATTAATAATATTATTATTTATAAGTAGGAAATAATCTGCAGTCAAAAAATTAAAATAATAAAATAAAATTACAGATAATATAATTTTTAGTATTTTTGAAAGCAATCTATTGGCCTGATATATTAAACCTAGACATTTTATGTATTCTAATTAATTAATTTAAGATTAATAATGATTAGCAATAATATCATCCGTATCAGTCATTAGGTTTTTACCTCGCACAGGTAAAAATAATTTCACTCGCCCAAACGGTACATATGATAGTCGCCCAAAGGGACTATTATATTTTTGGTCAAAATTATTACCTTCGCCCAAACGACAACCGCCCGTATCCAGAATCTTAGATTTGAAATCCGTTGCTATTTGCGATACCAGTATTTTAATATAAATCTATTCAAATCCATCTTCACGTGTCTTGATGTGCATACGATACAATTGCAACTGAAAACTAAATACGGTGTAGGGTTGAGTACGGTGTATGGTTAAAATACCACGAGGAAGCTACAAAAGTTTCTCTATGGACTATAGCCCCTATGGTCCTATACATACTACGCCCATAATCAAAACCATTGTGAAAATATTTAAGAGATATATTCTTAAAGAAAAGTTACTTAACTTAAATTACAGAATGTCTTGATATTTAGAATGTACAGATACACGACAACTATCACATTTGACTGAAATATCCAATTTAAAGAATTTAATTTTGCAGATATAAACAATTTCTACAAAACAAATATAGGAACTTATTGACTAGCTATGATATTTTTAACAAGCAAAATTAAAGTTTATATTTAAGTTGTATTACAATGCACAGTTATGGATGTTGAAATAGATAGAAAGTTTTAAAATTAAACAATTTTTGATCCACCAGATTTGAAATATACCTGGTATAATTATAATATATCATTTTAACCCATAACAAATTTACTCAAACGTTCTATGTTTACTAAATATACAACACATTCATCTAGTTATTGTGTAACGAGAAATAATTTAATCATTTCGAGTCTAATAGAAAATGTGTATTAAATTTTGCAGGTATATTTTTTTAATTTATTATTTTTTATTTTTTTTATTTTTTTTTTAACACCCGCAAAGGATAAAAATACAGAGGTTTAATCTTATTTTATAATAATTGTATATGATAACAAACATACAGGTAGCAAAATGAAATTATTTAAATATACATAATTTTAATTTATACAAAGGATCAAAATTAAAATCAAAATTGATAATTTCATAACATGACTTAAGCAAGCGGCATATTGTACTTTTATTAACATAATTTCGAATAGTCGGGGGGGAGGGGACATGGAAACTAGGGGACTAGGAAATTTAAAACCAATTAATGATAAAAATTCTGAATAATCTATCATACCATTTAATAATTTATTTTAATAATGTATATGATAATATTTTGATGAGAGTCTGTATAGTTTTGCAACAATTCTTGTTCTGCGAGGAGACAAATGAACGTTACACCTAGTGGATAATAAATAAGAGAGATAATCATGATATTCAAATGTATAATTGAAAGCCCGGTAATCAATAAAAGTCGTATTTTTCGCATTGCATCAGGCATTAGGCCTATGATGAGACAGTGGTAATACTCAAATTCTGAACCTACACATTTAAGAATATTATAAATGATGATTCTGATTTCACATATTTTTCAAAGATAGTCATTATTTTGTCTATTTAAAAAGTACAATACAATGTACGTTACAAATCGATTCGCTGCGTTAATACGATTGCTTTTTGTAAGTACCTAATGCTTTTTAGATTCTGAACGGAGTGAAGAATGTATTGATTTTACAATGATGTGTGTGTTTTTTTTTTTGTGTCTGTCGACACGATTTGGGGCAGTAAAAATGCTTAGATTGCCTTATGTAGCAACTTTTCTGAAAGAAAAGTGAATCTATTTGGTACTTTGGGGGGTCAAAAGTAAAAAATTTCCAATATTTTTTAAATGCGACGGGAAAAACTATAAAAAAATTTGGGAAAAACGGGAGTTTTTACGCAAAACCAGTTTTCGACATAATCAAATTTTTTATTTTGCTATAACTCAAAAACTAACCGATGTAAATACTTGAAATTTTCACCAAATGTTTAGATTAGCGTTCTCTATACACCATTCAATTTTCAAAGTATTTTGACTTTTATTAAGCTATTTATAGACAATTGAAATTTTCAATTTTTTTAAGTATTTTTTTTTTAAATAACGATAAAATTTTTTTGGTTGCCCAGAAAATTTTGAAAATTTAATACAAGGTTTCTTATAAGTTGTTCCCTAACTGATAAAAAAAAAATCTAAAATCGTAAGTCACAACTTTTTTTTATAAGTGCTCAAAGTTCCAATTTATACGAAATATGTAAAAATCACGATAATTTGCAAGTTATTTTGTAGATAAAAATTCATAAAATTTTTTCTGTTCATACTTAAGGTTAAAAATTTTAACACTAGGTTATCTATAAGCTACTCTTCAAAAATCTTTAAAAAAATTTCTACCGGACTTAGAGGAAAAAATTTAAAGAAAATTTAATAGAGGATTCCACAGATGTAGTTCTTAATGTCATTCAAAAATTATAAAAATCCATAGGCACAATTTTTTTTTATAAGCGTTTGAACAGCGAATATTGACATAAAATTACTTATAAAATATAATATAATGTATAATATTCTAGACTTACAAATGATATCGGTTTTTTTAAAATGCTCTAACTCAAAAACGAAAAATCGCAACAACTTGAAATTTTCACCAAATCTTTATATTGACGTTCTCTATACATGGGTACTATTTATAGACAATTTTAATTTTCGATTTTTCTAAATTTTTCGTTTCAAAATAAAATATACTTATTACAATATTTATAAATAACATTGTATTATATTCTAGACAAACATATCATCTCCGTTCAGAATCGTTTTTCGTATACAATGATACCTATCATTGAATTCAAATTTTTTTTCTTTTTTTTGTAAAAAAATTATATGATTCAATATTCAATATGAATTATATTTTTATCGATTCTAAATTTTGAATTATCTCTTGATCTAAAAAAATACCTAAAAAGTCACATCGGAAACTTTAATGTTTAACATTCGACTACATGCGTCATGCAGAGTTAGTTACTATGACATTGAAAATACCTGATAGTCTAAATTCTTATAACTAAACTAAAGTGTGTTCGTTAATATGCACTCTACAATGTACGCCTGATATTATGATATTAATGTTAATGTTTTAAAAAAAAACAAATCACGTTATTAGTTAATTATTCATCCGGAGGCAAATTATCGTAACAATTACATTTGCTTTGAATAGAATTACATCGTATGCACAAAATATACATTCAATATATTGTTATGTGTGACTCTTCAGATGACTTTATTTGCTTTACCAATAAATTGTGTTTACCGTACGTGGGAGTTAATTTGGATGCGTTATTTATCGATTGGCGTCATGCAGAAATCAATTTTATATTCATACACATCTGCTATGACTCAGACAATTTCTTTCGTAAAAACTGATGCAAAAATATTTTTGAAAATATCTATTATACTCTGAAACGTATATAATATACACAATATGTATGTATGTAATCAGTAATGATAAAACTGGATTTTTTATAATGTTCCTGATTCGAGAACGTCATCTTCTCTAAAATATATTTATGCAACAATAGCTTAAACACAAATGTATATAATTCGTATCAAACATATGTACGGTTACTAAATTATTACGATTGGAAAAAATATGCAATTAAAAATTGTGCTTCGTATTTTAACTCACTATGCTTTTTTTTAAAAAATCTCGAATAGATTTTTTCAAACTCTCAAAATAAATATATTTCGACCGAGCAAACACAAGTAATGAATAATACTATTTTGTTTTTTTATTGGAAATAATGCTAAATTAACTGGGATATCAGAAACTGATAACCGAATTACGACAGTATCTCAATATTACTCGTTACTTTATATTTTACAAAATTTATTTAAATATTTTACTGTTATTTGTAATCTCCGAAGCCACATAAACTTGTTCTATTTAATATACTACCTTTTTAGAAAAACGAATGATTATAGTATAATATATTCATATAATAAAAATATACGAAACCAAACTAAATTTGAATAAAAAGTTTTTAGATTATATTGACGATTTTATAAATTACTATTTACTGTTTAAAATATATCAAATAAGATAACTAAAATACTTCAACAATTTATATTACATAAATATAAGTCTTTGAAAGGAACAACTTAAGAGGATCCTTTTAATACTGACTAATTGTAATTCACTATTTTGTTGTTTTCGATATTATACTAGTTCAAAGAACTTCATTAACTACCTCTAGTTAAAATTAACGACCAATTTAACTCCTTTATTCTTTTAAAAGACAAACGGTTTTCCTGTTATCAAGATTCAAGGTGGTTGAGAATCAACATCCATGCTGAGAAGACTGTTAAATTTCTCAAATTGATCTAATAGTTCACTAATATTATGAACAACAAAAAGTTTATAACTGAAATAACGTATAAATAAATTAACATTTTTAAACTATTAAAATAATTAACGTAAGTACATGACATATAGTGCAAGTTATGTGCTACATTAAAATTTTACTAAACTTTGATCATGTTAAATAAGTCAAAAAACTGGATTACTGTGTTTCGAATTTAGGAGAAGATAATCATATTTTTTCGTTATGAGATCTTACATAAGAAGATATATATATAATATTTAAAGTTCGATAAAAAATAAAAACTGAATATAAAATAAAAAATTCAATTTATTCTAAACTATAATTATCTGAACCGCCTGATAAAATAATATCTAATAGTTATATTAATTACACTAAAACATCCAAATATGTAATATATAAAAAAGCATTAAAGTATTTTACTTATAAATACTTACTGACGTAAATCTCCAATTAAATTGTATATCATGTATGTAAAAGTACTACTTTGTTGAGTGAAAATAAACAAAATATAATCATAATATTTTTTTAGATTCTGAACGGAGTGAAAAATGTATTGATTTTACAATGATGTGTGTTTTTTTTTTTTTTTTTTTGTGTCTGTCGACACGATTTGGGGCAGTAAAAATGCTTCGATTGCCTTATGTAGCAACTTTTCTGAAAGGAAAGTGAATCTATTTGGTACTTTAGGGGTCAAAAGTAAAAAATTTTCAATATTTTTTAAATGCGACGTGAAAAACCCTAAAATAATTTGGGAAAACCGGGAGTTTTTACGCAAAACCAGTTATCGACATAATCAAATTTTTTATTTTGCTATAACTCAAAAACTAATCGATGTAAATACTTGAAATTTTCACAAAATATTTAGATTAGCGTTTTTTATACACCGTTAAATTTTCAAAGTATTTTGATTTTTATTGAGCTATTTATAGACAATTGAAATTTTCAATTTTTTTAAGTATTTTTTTGGCTGCCCAGAAAATGTTGAAAATTTAATACAAGGTTTCTTATAAGTTGTTCCTTAACTGATAAAAAAAAATCTAAAATCGTAAGTCATAATTTTTTTTTATAAGTGCTCAAAGTTCCAATTTATACGAAATATGTAAAAATCACGATAATTTGCAAGTTGTTTTGTAGATAAAAATTCATAAAATTTTTTCTGTTCATACTTAAGGTTCAAAATTTTAACACTAGGTTATCTATAAGCTACTCTTCAAAAATCATTAAAAAAATTTCTACCGGAATTAGAGGAAAAAATTTTATGACTGTTTGAAATTAAAATATTTACTAAATTGCATAAAATAGCGATTTATTCTCAAACGATTTTAAATATTTGTTATAATTCAAAAAGTATAAGTCTCAGATTTTTGAAATTTCTACCAGCTGTTAATATTGGTATTTCCTTTATGTCATATTTTTTTCAAAATATTATATTGATTTTTAAGCCACTTATAGGCATTTAAAATATTCGATTTTTTTTAATTTTTTTTTTTTATAATCGGTGATAAAATATCGTACAATATACTTGAAAATTTAATAGAAGATTCCACAGAAGTAGTTCTTA
Source organism: Sipha maydis (assembly GCA_034509805.1). NCBI lineage: Eukaryota > Metazoa > Arthropoda > Insecta > Hemiptera > Aphididae > Sipha > Sipha maydis. The sequence goes on along the minus strand of JASXSY010000193.1, from coordinate 23,556 downwards.
ATGTCATTCAAAAATTATTAAAATCCATAGGCACAATTTTTTTTTATAAGCGTTTGAACAGCGAATATTGACATAAAATTACATGTAAAATATAATATAATGTATAATATTCTAGACTGCCAAAGATATCGGTTTTTTTTAAAATACTCTAACTCAAACGAAAAACTGCAACAACTTGAAATTTTCACCAAATCTTTTATTGACATTTTCTATACATGGTTAAGTTTTCAAAGTATTTTGACATATTTTGACTTATTTACAGACAATTTTTCTAAATTTTTCGTTTTAAAATAAAATATACTTATTACAATATTTATAAATAACAATGTATTATATTCTAGACTAACATATCATCTCCGTTCAGAATCGTTTTTCGTATACAATGATACCTATCATTGAATTCAAATTTAACAAATCCATTATAATGACCTATCCTATAAAGAGTCGCACTCCACCCCCAAGTGTACAACAGAACGAGGCCCATCCGGTTTTTTAATTAATAAATCCTTCACTTAATTCAAAAATCAAATTCCAAGTATTATAGAACATTATTATTAACTATTAAAAACAAAATATGAATCATGTATATAAAACTTAGAAATGTACATTGCAATTGTCAGTCTATATTAATAATCAAATTAGAATGCATTCAAAATCGGTTTTTAAGTGTACTTTCATTTAAGACAAACAAAATAGATACATCTATTGAAAATATAGCAATGCATATTAATATTGATGCACTGGCAAAAAGAAGAAATTATTACAATGTGCATTTGTTATTTTATACAAACTACTTATTTTCAGATTAATTGTTTTGAATTACTGTATCGAATACTTACCTTTTAATGTCCATAGTATAATTACCCATTTAACTAAAATATTCTACACTAGAACCAGCCTCAAAAATTACACACGTCAATATAGTTAGTTTATTAATGATATTGTTCTTTCCATTAAATACTCAAATATATTACTACTCGCTGATGATATAAAAATGTTGAAGAATATCAAATCACTCACCGACGCTGAAAATTTACATAAATATTTATGTAATTTTAATAAATGGTATAACTTCAATGAAATGTAATTAAATTTAAATAAGTGTCAAACTATTTCATTTTCAAAAAAAAAAACCAATCAATATTTTAACGTTTAACTATAAACTAAGCAATTAGGTATGTTCTATTCCGTTGTTCCCTAGTAAAATATCTTGGAATCTCTTTTGATTCTAAATTCTTATTTACTGACCATATAATATCTACGAAAAATAAAGCCCTCTCTATGTTAGGATTTATTGTGCGTAATTGTTCAAATTTTAATGATCCCTTCACTCTTAAATGTCTTAATAACTCTCTCGTTAGATCTCACTTAGAATATGCCTCAATAATCTGGGACACTCAACATATATGTTTCATTAATCAAATAGAATCTGTACAAAATAAAGTCCTCCGTTTTATCTGTTTTAAGTGTAATATTTTAAGACCCTCTCATTTTGGTTATGAAAATGTTTTAAAATTATTAAACCTAAATTCTCTTCAAGAAAGTAGAAATATCTCATATGTAAAATTGTGAATTAAAATTCTAAACAACAAGATTGATGACCATTTTCTGTTAAGCCAAATTAATTTTAATATAAATACCCATAATTTTAGAAATCAAAAGTTATTTTATATTCCAAATTCTCCACTTAAATATATACATTCATCCCCCATAAATTTGTTACTAACCCAAGGTAACTCTTTTAAAGATACTATAGATTTCCTCATGTAATAATTTGTTGTTTAAATTTTTTCTTTTTTTTTCTCTTGCATGATAACTCTAATATTTTTCTTCAATTTTTAAAATACCTTCTTTAATTATATTATATACTGTATTATTATTTAGTCTATAAAATAATCAATTTAGATAATAGTTTAATTATCTCCTTTATATTATATTTTTTTTGGCTTAGGGAAAGTGGCGTCCCCATCGCCCAGCACTAGCTGCTGCAATAGCCACCCCCTGGCCTTAGTTGGCTGGGGGTCTGGTCCTCTAGGTTGGGGATTTAGTATAGGGCTGACAACCCTACCTAATTAAAAGTCTTATGTTATGATATCACAAATATCGAAGCCTCGGACAGGGATTAAGAGATTATCGATTAAAGACTGGAAAATGGAAACGGAACACTGGATTAAAGATAGCAATCTGGAACGTAACAAGCCTGTTTAGAACTGGTGCATGCCAAAACTTAGCTGATGTGTTGAACACATATAAGATAGACGTTGTAGCAATATAGGAAGTACGATGGCTAGACAAATTGATGTAGGCATATACGTAATATACTACTCTGGATCACAGAGCTCTCACCATTTTGGAAGTAGCTTCGCGGTGCATAGAAAGTTAGTTCCAAACGTCATAGAGTTTAGACCAATCTTAGATAAACTATTGTTACTTATGCTTGACACGAATCCAATAAACATATGTATAGTAAACCCACACGCCCCAACGGAAGTTACACCCTATACCATCTTGTAGGGCGTGGAACCACTTACCGAGAACATCAGTCAGGAGGAAGTGAATGTAGCAGTTGCGGGTTTAAAAAACTGGAAGGCTCCAGGATCTGACAACATACCGGCGGAGTTACTGAAATACGGAAGAAATAACCTTCAGAAAGTTTTATTTAGAGTATGCAATAAAATTTGACAGAAGAGCAAATGCCAACAAGCTGGAGCGAAGCAGTCATCATACCACTACATAAAAAAGAAGATAAGATGGAGTGTGCCAACTACAGGGACATATCCCTCCTGTATACATCTTACAAAATATTCTCCAAAATCTTACTGAAACGTATGTTGCCATACGTAGACGAAAACATAGGCAACTACCAATGCGGTTTTAGAAAAGGGAAATCGACAATAGACCAATTATCAATCATAGGACAAATCATTGAAAGAGGGTATGAATACAGACAGAACGTATGGCAGTTGTTCATAGATTTTAAAAAGGCGTACGACAGCATTCATGGAGAAAGTTTATATAACATTATGCATGAATTTGGGTTTCCTAGAAAACTGATTAGACTAGTCAAACTCTGTATGAAGAACACACAGTACACAATGAGAGTAGACAACACAATGTCTACACCCTTTACTGTAGACATAGGCTTAAAACAAAGGGATGCTTTGTCCCCAATTCTATTTAACATGGTACTAGAAAAAGTTGTAAGAGAGCTACAGTACCAAAGAGGCAGCCAAGTAACAAACAACGACAATGGACTGCCTATACTTGGTTTCGCAGATGACATGGTTATTATACGAAACTCGCTTACAGAAATATCAAATGCATCAAGGGAACTGGAAAAAGCCTTGGAAAAAGTTGGTCTAACAATAAAAACAAACAAAACAAAACTAATGGAACTTATAGTTAGTGAAACAGACCCACAAAAAAGAGAAGGACTAACGTTTGAAAACGTGGAAGAATTCAAGTATCTAGGGACAACTCTGAGCATAAAGAACGACTGGTCTAAAGAAATAAATATACGTATAAACAAAGCGGAAAATACCTTCAACGTATTACTGAAATTTCTCAACTCAAAAACGCTCTCGAGAAGATCTAAAATTATGTGTCTATTATAAAACCCATATTGACCTACGGATGTGAAGCCTGGACTACAACGATGACGACGGAAAGGAGGTTAAGAACTTTCGAAAACAGGATATGGCGATAAATATGTGGCCCTGTGTTTGACGTGAGTGTGGGATGTTGGCGAAGAATATTCAATAGAGAACTGCAAGAAATTATGAAGCTGGCTCCAGTTACTAGCTTCATTAAAGGTCAAAGGATCCAATGGCTAAGTCATGTCCTAAGAAGAGAAGAAAACGACCCTGTACGGGTTGTCTTCGTGTGGAAACCTAAGGGAAGACGATCAAGGGAACGTCCCAGGAAGTAATGGATTGATGGAGTAGCTGAAGACCTAAAGGAAATGGGCATAGAAGACTGGCGTGTAATTGCTCAAGACAGAGAAAAGTGGCGGGATATTGTAGTGACGGCTAAAACTCTTAGAGAGTAAAAAGGCCAAAAGAAGAAGAAGAGAGAAGAAGATATTATATTTTCATCTTTGTTTAAGCTTCCATTATATAAGTTGCTGTATATGTTTAGATTTTAAGATTTGGACTCTAGTCCGTTATTATGAATAAATAAATAAATAAATAAAAAGGGGGGATGCGGCTCAAAAATACGACATAAAACATCAATTACAATATCGCAAATTATAACATAGTTATACGAGTAAGCGAGATAAAAGTGCATATAAATACCGTTTTTATTATAGTTTCTGTCGGTTTAACGATGAATAATATTGCGTGTGGTATGTGGTTTTGATGTGCTTGCGAGTTGATATTAAAAAATTTCCCTGAAAAACTTATCGAGGTAGATAAGTTTATATTTATACAATATTTATACAAACGAATATTTTGTATAATTAATTTTAACCCTTCCGAGAAAAAAAAAGGTTGGAGAAATGGATGGAGAAGTTCAGGGGTAATGTCAAAATCTCTCAAGTTCACCTGTGTGATAAGTTCCACATGGTGACCCAAACAAAGTATTTGGAAGTCTTAAAGCAAATCGAGTTCAATTCCAAAGCAAATAATTCTTGGTTGCATATTGAAATTTGGGGAGAGCCAATAAAGCTCACATAATATCTGATATTATAATATTATGATTATTACTAACGATTTCACTACATGCTTTATTATGACATAAAAGCATCCAGTAAATATTATTATTATTATTATATATATATATATATATTATACTGGATGCTTTGACGTAAAAAATAAAACATGTAGTGAAATTATTAATTTTTTTTTGTTTTTTGAAAGTGGTCTAAGCCCCCCCCCCCTCCATATTTACACCTATAATTGGTTATCATATATCAACGTACTAGCCTTCGATCCAAGCAATCAATGAAATAAAATGTATAAAAATAATATTGTTGGGTTTAGACCAAAAGTTCTTTGTTTGAGCGTTATATAGTTATAACTCAATTTTATCCCATTCTTCCCACCAGACACATTCTGAAATTAATTTTTCTTTCAAATATATAAGCACCCTCTCTGTAAATTAACAGGTGAATAATACTGCTGTGTCGAAAAATAACTAAGGAGACATAAAAATTTTAATTCTTTCACATATAGCTCGAAAAAATCTTTTAAAAATTATGCTACGTCAAACACAGAAAAATCTCTATGTAATACGAACATAATTCGTTGAAAATACGAGTAGAGGCGATTGTTTATTTTCTAATGATTTACAATTTTTGATGTTGTGCATTTTAGCCGAGTCTCGGGAATGTGCCCAAACCGGACGGTCCTGCGCTCGAGGAGTACCGACTGCGTAGTTTTTCCATCACCGCCAGCGGCGTATGCAACCTAGGTGACTTCGTACGGTACGGCTCTCCGCCGTCGTCCACCCGGCACCACAAACCGATCGGGAAAAGGGAGAGTTGCCCCGCGTCCGTTTCCAGTACGCCGCAGCACGTCCAGCAAAACAACTCAGCCACCATCGCTACGGCCGCCACCACTGCCACGACGACCACCGCTACTTCGCACACGGTTTGCACAGAATTCTCCAGATTTCGAAAGCCCAGGTATGCGATAGGTTACTGTATTCGAATCAACAAAAATCAATAAGAAAAACCGGATGGGCCTCGCTCTGCTGTACACTTGGGGGTGAAGTGCGACTCTTCATAGGATAGGTCATTATAATGGAATTGGTAAATTTGAATCATATGATAGGTATCATTGTATGCGAAAAACGATTCTGAACGGAGATGATATGTTTGTCTAGAATATAATACAATGTTATTTATAAATATTGTAATAAGTATATTTTATTTTGAAACGAAAAATTTAGAAAAATCGAAACTTTAAATTATCTATAAATAAGTCAAAATATGTCAAAGTACTTGGAAAATTTAACCATATATAGAAAACGTCAATATAAAGATTTGGTGAAAATTTCAAGTTGTTGCGGTTTTTCGTTTTTGAGTTAGAGCATTTTAAAAAAAACCGATATCATTTGTCAGTCTAGAATATTTAATATTATATTATATTTGTATGTCAATATTCGCTGTTCAAACGCTTATAAAAAAAAATTGTGTCTATGGATTTTAAAAATTTTTGAATGACATTAAGAACTACTTCTGTGGAATCTTCTATTAAATTTTCAAATATTTTGTACGAGCCAAATTTTTTTTTATCACCGATTATAAAAATAAAATGTAAAAAAATCAAATATTTTAAATGCCTATAAGTGGCTTAAAAATCAATATAATTTTTTGAAAAAAATATGTCAAAAGGAAATGCCAATCTTAACAGATGGTAAAAATTTCAAAAATCTGCAAATTATACTTTTTGAGTAATAACAAATACTTAAAATCGTTTGAAAATACATCACTATTTTTTGCAATTTCGTAAATATTTAAATTTCAAAGGGTCATAAAATATTTTCCTTTGAGTCCAGTAGAAATTTTTTAATAGATTTTTGAAGAGTAGCTAATGAATAACCTAGTGTTAACATTTTGAACCTTAAGTATTCAAAAAAAAAATTTTATGAATTTTTATCTACAAAATAACTTGCAAATTATCGTGATTTTTACACATTTTATACAAATTTGAGCATTAACGGCTTATAAAAAAAATTTGAGTAAACCGATCACCGATATTTTTTTGTTACGATAAGTTTAACTTATTATAAACCTTGTATTAAATTTTCAAGAGTTTTCGGTCTACCAATTAAATTTTATAGATGTATAAAAAACAGAAATTTTACAAAAATCGAAAATTTAAATTGTTTATAAATAAGTCAAAATACTTTGAAAACTTAACCATGTATAGAAAACGTCAATATAAAGATTTGGTGAAAATTTCAAGTTGCGGTTTCGTTTTTGAGTTAGAGCATTTTAAAGAAATGTATTTTATAAAAACGTGATTTTGCGTAAAATTTCCCGTTTTTTCGTAATTTTTTTATCGTTTTTTTCGATTTTTTTAAAAAGTATTGAAAAGTTGGATTTTAGACTATTCTTTTCAGAAAAGTTGCAAATTGAAGCATTTTTACTGCCAAAAAAGGTGTCGTCAGACACAAAAATAAAAAAATAAAAAAAAAACACACATCATTGTAAAACCAATAGATTCCATCACTCCGTTCAGAATCTAATAAAGTATTTTAACCTTCAATTAGGTGAGCAATCTTAGAATTCTTATTTACTCGAGTAACAAATTTATAATAAATAAAAACCAATTAGGGAGTTGTAATGTAAGACTTGGAGTATGAATCACAAAATTCACCTCTTTACTTTACTGAACTTTGTATTCGCATATAAAGGTACTTAACAGACTGATATTATAATCCATTATCTTTCTATATTGATGCTACTCATAATTTTATATTTATGAAGATTTTACCTTGTTTTGTTTGATTTCGATTCACGAATATATGAAATATTTAAATAATTAAAGGATGACATGAACCACCACTTCTTACCACATATTGTTATCACTATTATACTTAAAGCAAACGATAATACATTAGTATCTTTATCTCGGTAATTAACATTATTACTAAAATGTATACCAGTATCAAATTATTTCTATGTTAATAATTTGTAATAATATGTATAGTTTTTGACTTGAGTATTTATCAAAATTCTCTTTATATTATTAATCTTAATGGATTTTATCTCGAATACCAAGTTTATATATTTATTTTACTAACTACAAAATGGTAAGTGAATTTTTAATTTTAGCCTTTATTTAGTTTTCCAAAACTCAATTATTAAGACTTCTCCAAAACGAAGACTCAAGCCCAATAATCGGTGTACCTGTTATAGTTTAACAAATTAAAAAATTATATAAGTAAAATATACAACTACATCGATACAATAATTTTTATTTTATTTTATTAATACAATTATTGTATTAACAAAATAAAATAAAAATTAAATAAAACATTGAAAGGCTATAAAATGTTAGAACGTAATATTTGTACGATAGAAAAATTACATACATTTTTCATGAGATAAAGAATAAGTTGTGATAAAATGTCCATTTTTATGTTTTTTCTAACAAAATAAAAATTAAGTAAAATATTAGGAAAAAAATATTTATATTTAATTATTGAAAAATCACCCATAATACCCAAAGAAATACACTTAAAGTTTATATATTGCAATATTTATTTATAAGTAAAATTATTATTTTACACTTCGATTTAAGAAAAATGTTTTTAAAATTCTATATAACAATCACTCAAAATTTTGAACTCAAGATATTTTGATCCGTGGATCAAAAGATTCAAAAAAAAAACGATTAAAATTGTATCCGGGTACGTGGAAAACATAGCTGATAGCTATAAAGTAAATCATATTCGAATAATTGTTCACAATCATAATATAAAGGATAAATTATTTAACAAGACATATAAGATTAGTATTGAAAAAATATGTATAACTTTTTAAAAAAGAATATTGCATTAAATTTAAAAAATGAATGGCTGGCGTTTTGTAATTTTAATTGACCATCATCGTCCACAGAGCTTTATTCTTTATTAATCATGGACACCATCTCAATATACTTACAATAAGCTAGTTAATTTTTATATTACAAAATACATAATAGAAATACTAGAAATACATGGTAAAACAACGTTTGCCGAGAAGCATATATATTATACATGATATACTAAATTTTTAAATTATAACAATATGATAAACAACGGTGTTTTTTAAATATATATTAAGTAAAATTGAGGAAAAATATTTTAATATTTAATATTTAAGAGAATTGAATATTTAATACAAATATATAATTAACGATTCTATGACACCAAACTAAAATACTTTGTGATAATGTCCAATCTAGTTCCTTCCTTGCTCTTGGCCTGCTATACTCTGTGAGTTAAAACTAACCATTTAAATCACCAATAAACAAAACAACTTCATTGTCAAATTTTGTCAAATTACGTCGAGTTAACATAAAATAAAAATAAAAATTACACTTTTTTTTGACTTTTCAGTTGATCAAAATGCGTCAAACAGCGTATCGCCGCAGTACATCGTACGTAATCCTCACTTGTATAATATTATAAAACAATTTGAAATGAAAACCATTCTCCCTCCCTCTTATCAGTGACTCAGCTATTTCTGGTAGAAAAGAAAACTTTAATAATGTTTATAATTCGTAGTAGGGATTCAAAAGAATCATATTACTCAAGTGTCTCCAAGAAATTATTCTCACAACACAACGTGACGTCAGCATCCACGATATATAATATGTTTTTTTTTTCTTTGCAGCACGGCGCTCATAAATAAGTTCAAAGCCAATGACACGGTAGAATCGTACAAAGTGGCGTTGCTAGGAGCTCCAGGAGTCGGAAAGACAACGATATCCGTGCAGTTTTCCACATCCGATTACATATGCGTGTACGACACTTCTATAGGTAAGTGATGACATTTTTACAGTCACGCTGTCCCGTCGCTTAGACAGCGATTTCGTTTTAACTGTAAATTTAATTGGCCAAAAACGTGCGTTATCACGATGAACAAGTGAAATGAACAAAAAAAAAAAAATGCATGTAGATGTGGAATTTTCTTCATCGTATGTATAAATATTTCTACTACCGTACCTATACTATTACTATGAAAGAAATTTGTTTAACTATAAGTATATAAAATTAAACATATGCTTATCTTTTTATATATTTATATTTTTATCCATGTGTGTCACTGAATTTCTCATAAACTGATATTTATGAAATTTTGTGTGTACGATTAAAATGACGTAAAAATTATTTAGATTTTTGATATATATATATATATATATATATATATATATATATATATATAAACTTTTTTATAATATTCTAACTTGAAATAGTCAGACCGTTGACCAATTTGGTTTTTTTTCACCTGTGCAAGGATTATATAAAAGAACATTTTTAGAAAGTTTTCCGAATAATTCGAACATTTGTATTAATTAATATATTATGCGTTCGGTGGTATATGTCAGATGGACTCAAACATTTTTAACCGATTTAGATGAAATTTAATAAAGAATAGCTAAGACCTTGGAAAAGAATATAGGCTACTTTTTGTCCCAAAAAAATAAAAGAGAAGCTTTATTACACCTGATAAGGCTCGAACGAGAAGTTGTTGTTATATTAACCGAAAAATGCGGAAAGGAAAAACGATACTGAAAGTGATAAATTTGCAAATCCGTTTCTGTATGTTAATCTTCTGAGGTAGTATAATCCTCGAAATACAAAAGGAAGAAAATGGAAACGCCGATTTCAAGGAGCACCTATTCAGAACTGACCTGATGTCAAATCTGGAGATGCCTTAGGTCGAGTATACATGGTCCATGTTTGTAATATGGAATGTTTTTGTTTGAAAATGTTTTTACATCATGTTCCAAGCTCTTAAAATTCTCAAATAACTCAATAATCAGTAATTTTCGACATTTGAAGTGGTGAAGTTAGTTTATTGACGCTTTTATTATTATCTCGGTAACAATACACTGTACAACCAAAAATGTATAAAAACGTATAATTATAATATTTATATTGATTTTATACACAAAAAATGATGAAATTCAAATGATTAATTCAAAACTGGTCATTCACTACAACTATAATTTTGTATGTAAATATACAAATAATGATCCAAACTAAGCATTTATTTATTTATTTATGTATTAATTTACAAGTGTGAACAATTTACTAGGTAATTATTTCTTTTTTTTTTTATTATGTATAAGTTATTATTTGCTGGCTTCTCATTTTATGGTTCCTATTTTATTTTAATGTTACTAAAAAAAATCTAAGCTCCACGATCTAATCGGAGTACCAGAGAGACACGACACAATCGTGTTGAAAGAGAACTTTAATCGAATTGCAATAAACACAAATGAAAAAAATACGTTATATGCTAATGGTTCATAACATTGAATTAATTTTACCAGGTCGTCAAAAATATCACCGGAAATGTTCTTAAAACAACCATTTTGAGTGTAAAGTTTTTTGGAAAAATTGTCCTACGAATTCCATTGATACCATCAGTATCTCCTATTTAAAAAGGATTATTTTTTCTGTAATGATGGCAAAACGATGTTCATTTGCGGCTTAATCTTGTTAAATTCATGCTTGTTCTTCTGGCAATCATGCGTGACAAATGCGCACTTGTAGGGAAACCATCAAATATATTTGTGTTAGCATGAGATAGGTTAACCAGAAATTTTTCCACCGATTCGTACTTAGTAAAATTAAAATTATACATTTTTTTACTTTATAATAACAATAATAACAATTCATAAAAATAATTATAAACTAAACCAAGCGAAGTTAGGTGAATCAAATCGTATATAATATATAGAATATATTATATTCTATTTTATACACAGAGCTGCACAACGTATGATATACACATGTTGAAAATTCAAAGTTAAAGTTTTTATCTCCATCTGTCTTAATAATTTAAGCCTAGTTAAGTATAATTATTAAGCTTGGTTAATTTAGCAAACATTTTATAGGTACTTATATAATGTAGATTATATAATATATTATGATGGATGAAACTTAATTATATTTAAAGTTCAAAATTTCAAGAATTCAAATAAATGTATTTTTTTTATAATTTAACTATGTTCTGAACTTAAAATTTCCTATCTATCAAATTAACAATGTACTCTACTACAAACCATAGTAATAACATTAAGATAAAATTTTATCTAACAGTTGAATTCTTAATTTAGTTATGTATAAAACAAAGGCACATTGTTTTTTATGATTATATAAATAGTATAATATTTAGAAAATATTTTCTACATAAATATTAAATAACTAAAAATAATAAGCAAATATCTAAGTAGAGAATCTTTCATTTTAATTTTTTAATAAATTATTTTTTCAAATACCTTAATATATCATTTTTAAACTAAATATCAAATTTATTTTACTATATTTAAAATTATTTTCATAATAGAAAAAAAAAAATATCTAACATCATCTTCCGAACACAAATAAAATTGTAAATAAATCATTGTCTTAACTTAATAACTAGATAACTATATTAATGATAGGTCAAAATTTAGTTTAGAAGATCGAAATGAATCTTAACCAAACTTTTAATTATTTAAATCTACCTATGAATGAACTTATAATTATTCTTTGAACCCAAAATAAACAGTTTAAATACTTTATAAAATTCATACTTAACCTTTTAGATTCTGAATGGAGTGATGGAATCTATTGGTTTGACAATGATGTTTTTTTTATTTTTTATTTTTGTGTCTGACGGCACCTTTTTTGGCAGTAAAAATGCTTCGATTTTCTTGAACAGCAACTTTTCTGAAAGGAAAGTGAATGCAGATGGTAATTTGGCAAGTCAAAAATCCTTACTTAATTCTTACTTTTTAAAAACGTCGAAGAAAACGATAAAAAATTACAAAAAAATGAGAAATTTTACGCAAATCCACGTTTTGACAAAATACATTTTTTTTAAATACTCTCAAAAACTCAAAAACGAAAAACTGCAAACACTTAGAATTTTGACTAAATCTTTATATTGGATTTTTCTGTACATGGTTAAATTCTTAAAGTATTTTGACTTATTTATAGACAATTTAAATTTTCGATTTCTGTAAGTTTTTTTTAAAAATATCTATAGAATTTATTTGGCTGACCGAAAACTTTTGAAAATTTAATATAAGATTTATTATGAGATATATCTTATCGTAACTAAAATAAATTTTTATAAATCAATAAAATTCAAATTTGTATAAAATATGTTATAATCGCAATAATTTGCAAGTTATTTTGTAGTTGAAAATTCATAAAAAATTTTCTATTTATATTTAAGGTTCAAAATTTTAACACTAGGATATTCATAAGCTACTCTACGAAAATCTATTAAAAAATTTCTACCGGACTCAAAGGAAAAAATTTTATGACTATTTGAAATTTAAATTTTTACGAAATTGCATAAAATAGCGATTTATCCTCAATCGATTTTTAATATTTGTTATAATTCAAAAAGTATAAGTCGCAGATTTTTTAAATTTCTACCAGCTGTTAAGATTGATATTTCCTTTATGTCATATTTTTCTCAAAATATTATATTGATTTTTCAGCCACTTATAGGCATTTAAAATATTCGATTTTTTTACATTTTATTTTTATAATCGGTGATAAAAAAAATTTGGCTACTACAAAATACTTGAAATTTAATCGAAGATTCCACAGAAGTTGTTCTTAATGTCATTCAAAAATTATTAAAATCCATAGGCACAATTTTTTTTATAAGCGTTTGATCAGCGAATATTGACATAAAATTACATGTGAAATATAATATAATGTATAATATTCTAGACTGACAAACTATGTCGCTGTATGCAACTACCAATCCATCCTAATTGAAAAACATATTAATCGTTTCAAAATAAATTATACTTTTTACAATATTTATAAATAACAATGTATTATATCCTAGACAAATATATTAATTCCGTTCAGAATCGTTATTCATATACAATGATATCTATCATTCCATTCAAATTTAACAAATCCATTGTAATAATGACGTATCCTATAAACGAGGTGAACTCCAATCCCAACTGTACAGCAGAGCGAGGCCCATCCGGTTCTTTTTCTTATTGTCATTCAAAAATTATTGAAATCCAAAGGCACAATTTTTTTTTATAAACGTTTGAACAACGAATATTGACATACATTTACATGTAAAACATAATATAATATAAAATATTCTAGACTGACAAATCATATCGGTTTTTGGAATTTGCTCTAACTCAAAAACCAAATAACGCAATCAAAATTTTCACCAAATGTTTATATTGATGTTTTCTATGAATGACTTATTCATAGACTATTTAAATTTTTGATTTTTCTAAATTTTGCGTTTCAAAATAAAATATACTTATTAAAATATTTATAAATAACAATGTATTTTATTCTACGAGTAGACTAACATATCATCTACGTTTAGAATCGCTTTTCGTATACAATGATACTTATCATTGAATTCAAATTTAACAAATCCATTGTAATGACTTATCCTATGAACGAGTTGCACTCCACTCCTAACTGTACAGCAGAGCGATGCACATCCGGTTCTTTTCTATTTTTTTTTTTTTTAGTAAAAATTGAATTTCACTTCGCTAATGAATAGTACAATATAAAAAAAGTATTAATAATATTTCAAGACAAAATTCATATTGATTAGTATTTAATTAGATTTATTCAAACACTATACGCTATAGTATATGCAAATGGATATGCAAACCTCTACCGATCAACCTTAAAAACAATCACTATGTACAACTGATGTATAATTGTTTTCTGAAGCTTAATATATGCGAAAATTGTTCAGTTGTAAATCCAGCTTTCATGTGCGAAATTTGGGAGGTTGTTTTAATTCCTATTTCATGGAGAATGTTTAGAATAAATTGATTAGGGATAGTAGGATAAACGTTGTCAATAATAGGGTAAATGAGTGGAGGTTAGCCCTCGAATAAAAGGGATTAGGGATTAAGAATTAGTAGAAATAAAACTGAGTATACTGAGTATGATTTTGGACAAAGAGACCAAGAAGTTGAAGGAATGAGGAGACAACTGACAATAGATGGTAGATAGGTGAAGTTGAGAGCTTTAAATATTTAGGATCTTTTGTTCAAAAGAACGGGGGCTTTGACATGTATGTAAAACAGAGGATTAAGTGCGGGTGGATGAAATGGAGAGAAGCATCGGGCATGTTATGCAATAAGAGAATTCTAATTAGGCTGAAAGGTAAATTTTATAAAAGTGTAGTGAGACCAACTATGCTGTATGGTTCAGAGTGTTGGGCGGTTAACAGGAGAATAGAACAAAGTATGAGTGTCGCGGAAATGAGAATGCTAAGATGGTTGAGTGGAGTGACAAGAGAAGATAGAATAAGGAATGAATACGTGAGAGGTAGTGTTGGTGTAACGCCAATTGTGGACAAGATGAGAGAAAATAGGCTGAGATGGTTTGGCCATGTGATGAGGCGAGAGGAAACAAATGCAGTAAGAGTGGTTATGAAGATGGACGTTGAAGGGAAAAGAGGAAGAGGAAGACCAAAAAAGAGATGGTTGGAAACTTTGGAGAATGACATGAGGGCTGTCGGTGTGTGCAGAGGAGATGTGATTGACCGAGTAAAGTGGAGGTGTAGGACAAGGGTGGCCGACCCCAAATAGTTGGGAGGAAGGCGAAGTAGAAGAAGAAGAGAAGATAAACACTATACAATATACGATACCTATAGTTTTTCGAATTGAAGTTTTGATTTATTTTTTATGGAACAAATCCACATCGAAAATTTGGTTTTGTCGACAACAGCATTTTAAATAAAAAATTAATTATTAATTTCATGATAAACAAGTGATTTCTCGGTTTT
Organism: Sipha maydis; assembly: GCA_034509805.1. Lineage (NCBI taxonomy): Eukaryota > Metazoa > Arthropoda > Insecta > Hemiptera > Aphididae > Sipha > Sipha maydis. The sequence continues at coordinate 8,099 of JASXSY010000193.1, read as the reverse complement.
TTTTGGGGGGTTTTCCCTTTTGGCTAAGAAAAAAATACTTGAAAGTATAATAAATGATTTAATTTAAAAAAATTACATCTTTACATGTCAGTTTATCGTTGCTTCCAAGTTGAAACCAATAACAAAACCGACTCCCTAAATGACTTACAAATTGAATATTTTATTGTCTCTTTTGTTTTTAATCAGGAAGTGTGATTTATCTTTCGTATCTCTAAAACATTAGATAAAATTATGTCTTATTTATAATGAAGGTTTGAACTGTTCGAATGTCCAACTGAACCGAACTATTTATTATTTAAGTGTGCTCAAAATTTGAACTTGAAAATATTCGTAATCAAATAATCTAAAATTAATTTTTCATACTTTATAGTTTATAATAATTAAAATGTGAGTATCATAATAGTATTAACATTTTTTATATTATTAAAGTTTGCACAGTAAAATTTTTATAATTTCAATCTATTTATAAACGAAAAAAAAAATTCCGAATTTTTAAAATAATAATGTATTCATTTATTTTAAATATAAAAAATATTATGTTGTTTTATCCGGTTCAGATTTATTTGAATAACTATAAGCCCGGTTCGGTTTGGGTTCATAATACTTTGTGAATGTTGTGTTCGACACCGAAAATTCAGCTTAGATGCATCACTGCTTATTTTTATTACATCTAATATAATTAATTACCTTTCAACATTTACATAACACAATTTTCCGAATACGTCAATTTATCATCGATTCCAACTGTATCAAAGTAAATATGAAGTAAATTCAATAATCAGTAACATCAGTCACCAATATCTCTTGGCGGTAAAATACGATTGAGAACGTTATTTTTGGTAACACGATTGACAATGTTCGAGATTTTTTTCCTACGTTGCCAAATGTAATCGTTCGATAATATAATCACAATAATTTGTTGAAATAAATAAAAAAGAAAAAGAGATGTAAGAAGCGCTAGAAATGTGGTGTCGGAGGAAGATGTAAATAATAAATAAGCTGGACTGAGAGAGAAACAAATGAAGACATCCTGAAGACAATAGGAGAAAAAAGAAAATTGATAGATACTCTATAAAGAAAAATATGACAGCTGATAGGATACACGTTAAGGCATAGAATTGAATTACATATTAATTGAAGGATGATAGACCAAGAGAAAGACTAGAGAAAGACCAAGAACTAAATGCATCAGTCAAATAATGCAAAATGCAGGTTACAAGTTATAGGGAACTCAAGAACATGGCAAATGACGTGGAAAAATGAAGAAGACATTTGCAATGAAAAATCTTTTAATTTGTTAAAAACCAATCACCGGATTGAATACAAAAAAAAAAAAAAAATCTGTTGATATTTATCGGACTTTTATCGATTAGTCGAATGTTAATAGTCACTTAAATACCAGATACGAGAGAATGACGGTTAGGTTTTTCAGTTGGTAAAATACGATTGAGAACGTTATTTTTGGTAACACGCACATATATATTTCATGGTTTTATAAGTTCTACATATATTACAATTTTTTTATACATATATACACTATACAAGTATTAGATATTTTTATAAGTTCTACATATTTTCAATTTTTTATTCATATTATATATTACTTATTATTAGGCGCTTATTTGTAGATGATAATAATTATTAATTTATAACTTTTTTCAAGAATATTTATTGTATATATACTGCATTTTTCAAAAGCCAAATAAATTATATGGGAACGTTACACATAAATGTATTCTCAATTGTATCGTTTTTGTGGTTTTTTTTGGTCAGCGCTAAGTTCTTTGTTAATTTTAATATTGTTTTAAAAGTGTTTTCAATCATTCGGCCAAAAAGGTATTACGTTCTAGATCGTTCGATAGCCTCTCTTAGAATACCTTTATTTTTATAGTTAATTTTTTTATAATATTACATTTTGTCATCTTATTTTATTCTACTATTGTTATTATCCATTAATTTATATATTTCAAGAGAATTTTCAAAAGTTATTAATTATAAGACGTGAGAATTTTACAGTCCTGTTTAAAATTTTTTAAATCTTTATTTTTCACTATATAAACGGATATTAAGATATTATGAGACAGCTTCAGTATTTTAGATTAGATCACAAATTAAAACAAAATGTACATTTTATAGGTTATTGGTGATTAATCACAGAAAAAAACCATACTGGTTGGAATCAATTGTTAATTACTTTACAAAGTCAATTAAAAAATTATGTGTTCAAAATTTACTTAAAATAATCATAAAAAAATAATATTATATTTTTTAAGCTTTATAATTTTCGATGGTGTGGTAGGACTTATGATTTTAATAACGTAGAGTGTTCATTAAATTTTGTCAGACAAAAAAGTAAATAGTCGGTTAAAAACATCAAGTTAAATTTCCAGTAATCTATGTTTAAGTTTACGCGTAACCTCGAAAAATGTGTATGTTAATATTTTTATTGGACTGTAATTGCAAACGGAGCAGGGTTTTAAAAGTAAAAAGTATCTTTTCAATAGGTAAAATATGAAGTGTCGGCATAAAATGAAAACAATAAAAATTATTTCAAAATTAACACCTATATTTCTCTATAGGTATATAAAATTCAAGGTCAAATACGAAATAATAAACTAAAACTTATTAAGAAATGTGCCAAGTATGAGTTATATGGCTGAAACAATGCGATAAACAATAAACAGCTGTAACAATTATAGCATGTTATATTCCTTGTGAAATCAAATACTTATCAGATAAATTTAGAAAATTTAGAAAACCTCTAAGTTTTAAACGAAAATCGTAGTATGCATAGTACATATTAAGCCCAAGGATTCAAGATTAATGTAATTTAATAAATGGTAAACTTAATGTACGCTACTGTTATGCGTGTAATAGGATATTGTCAAAAGTACCTCACCTACCCAATTAATATTATCACATGCTACCATCAAAACGTATATGATCTCATTGCGACTTCTGTAAAATAAATATCCAAACTTTTCGCACACATTGTATATTATAATGGTATACACACAGTGTAACCGGCTTGTTAAAAAGTCTTATCCACTCTTATTAAGCCCAACCCGTGTTGTGTTACATATTTCGTCGGTAAAGCGTACAACATATTTAGTATAAGAGTCAGTAGTCTAATTTGAGTGATTTCTCGGGAGTGTCCAAAATTTACTGATCCTCACAAATAAAATTTTTAGAATTATTTACAGATTTAAAAAACATTCAACTTACTTTTTTTCAAATTACTATGTTAGAAATTGACATACAGTTCTGGGGTTCTGCAAAACCATCCAATAACAAAACGCTTTAGACGTTTCAATCCAACTACCTATGTAACATCTTCGACATGGGATTTCGCAAGCAATGACCTACATAAAGACATAAAATTACCTTAATTTCACACTTACCTAAGCTCTCATAGTAACCCATTAATCAAACAACTATCCTCCATCTCACTTCCTGGTAACGTTCATAAAAGACTCAAAAAACAGTCTTACAAGTAGTGACCTACTAAGAAAAAAAGTATTAACAATACCAAAAGTACCTAACCGGGTGGCACTGCTGAGTTATATTATTTTATATTATTTAAATATGATATTTTTTATATATTTTTTATATATATATACTATCTGATCCCATGCACTTCGTTTCTCGTTAAATATACCAACTCTATATTACTCAAACTTTGTTCAATTCGTTATTTAATATTCGGTGGATGATCTTAAGTTTTCTGTTGCCCGGAATAAAAATTTTGATTCGCAGCAGTATATTACCAGGTAGGCAATCTACTTGCGGTAGATCACGGACCTAGTGCTGTTTGTACGTAAGTGTATGACTTAACTCTAATAAAGTATCAAATTTATACCATGTTTAACATAATACAGTGGATTAATATAATCAATTAATACATAATCCTAACCTAACCTTAACGTACTAAAATTCGATGAATAAAAAAAAACCAAATTTAACCCTTTTTAAATTAGCCTATCTTTTTCCCACAGATCTGCACACAAAAATTCATTTATATATAATATAGCTAATCCTGTGCACTTCGCGGCCCGAAAAAATCACAAAAAAATTATGATTGTTCAACTCCTTTTTGGAGTAACTCACAGCAGTAAGTGCAACTCAGCCTGGGAGCCAAAATCATGGGAGCCAAATAATCATGGAAGCCAATTAATCATGGGAGCCAATTAATCATGGGAGCCAATTAACAAATAACAAAACACTAAACATTAATTGGCATTCTGGCATCTTCTAGGAATTTTTAATGACACAAAAAAATAGAAAATATTCAAAGTACTTATTAATGTTTTTTTTTTTTTTTTTAGTTACCTTGAAACGTCGGGTAATTCATTATACTACCAATGACAACCACTTATAAATAAATATTATTCTCAAATCTTATAACCCCCATAGCAACCATTTATAAACAAAAATTTCTATCGTAAATCTCAAAATTCCTGTTTGAGCACCTCCCGGGGGTACTCAATCCCCTTTTTAAATTAGCCTTGAATGTATTCTCAGATTTATCAAATATACACAGAAAATTTCACGAAAATCAGTCAAGTCGTTTCGGAGGAGTTCGATAACTAACACTGTGACACGAGAATTTTATATAGAAGATATATACGAATATATATATATAATTCTACTGTACGTGTGTATGTAATTGAACTCCTATACGGCTGGACCGATTTGAATGATTATTTTGTATGCGTTTGGGTGATCCCCTGGATGGTTTAGATTCGCATATCAACTTGAATCAATTAAATTTAGAACAAAGTTAGTTTAGAGAAAAGAAAAATGTATTAAAGGTGTGTAACATTATTTTATTTATGTTATATTTTTTATTGTATTTTTATATTGACTGGCGCTGCAGTCGGTATCTAGGTTCTTTATCTATACTGCAACTAAGCTGTTGGATTGACTTGATTGAATTTTTATGTATGCATTTATTCATTCGTTCATTCATTTATTCGTTCATTTAAATTCATCCAAAGAAACGCGAATGTTTTTTTTTGCGTTTAGTGTTGGTTAATGTTTCTGGACCGAAGTCCTTCCAATACTTGCGAACAGTCAATGACATTTTGTACGACACATATCATGATGTGTGTCGCGAATCGAATTTGCTGGAAGATGACAACCATTGGGATATTTACACTATTTACTTTATATTACACTTTCAGATACAACAAAGATACACATGGCGTTTGCCATGCCTATTAATAATTCACAAGGTTAAACAATGTCGGTTTGTTGGTTGGATCTTGAAAATCCGGTCTTTTCACACAGCCATGTTAATTATAAGTGGTGTATTTTCACGTTAGAAAACTGTCAAGTTTATTAATTTATAGTCCTCAGGAATTTACTAAAAATATTGTTCAACAACTCGCATTCAGATAAAATTAACCAAACATTATTGATTATAATGAATTGTTTTTAGAAAAATTGATGTTATTTCAAAATAGAGAACAATGAAATTATTATATTATTTTTCTTTCATTTCATACTTTGTTTAATATCCTAATCGCTTGAAATATTATGCAAGACAACATCTGTCGGTTTCGTTAGTATAGTGTTTTCAAATTTCGGCAATTTTCGTTAATTAAAAGAAATAGATCAATGAATTTGTATCAAATGTTAGGTGTATATATATATATATTTATGTATATATATTTTATAATGATAATATCTGTATATTAATTCTTTATTTTTAATATCAGTTGGTTTTTAGACATGATAAACATTCCCCTACCCCAAATAAGTCACCTTATACAGTGGTTCTCAACCTGGTAAATATCAACCCCCCTCCCGATGAGCGGTGAACTAGTTTTGGGTGGGAAGGGGTGATGAGTAAGTCTTGGGTGGTAAGGTAATGTTGAACATAAAATATATTATATTTACAATAAAATTTAAAACTGAAGAAAAATTAAAACTGAAATAAAGATATTATGCTGGGCTAATTATCATCAATGCGCGATATAGCATGGCGAGTAGTGTTGATATGGCCGTGACACAGATGTTTTTCCGCGAGTGCCATAAATATTTCAATAGGTATAACTGTTTGGTTGTCATATTTACTCCTAATATTTATTTTTTAGACGAAGATTGCGCTTGTCGGACCATCAGAGTGATGATAAACGGACAAGAAGCAGAACTAACCATCATCGACATACCATACGTGGAGATGTCGGTAAGTTGCGTCACGTATAATTGTGTAAATTACATCTAACAGTATGACGGCAAAGTATTTTGGTTTGTTCAAGTCTCCACTCGAACATCAAAGCTTATAGAGCATTCTCATCTATCCGTTGACATGTTTAACTACGTAAAACTGACAGATGAACCGAAACCAATTAGTTTTGGACGCAAGCAGAGGCTTAAGCACGACCGTGTTTCAGTAATAAAAATCATATCGTTATAATGAATTCTAATCGGTCGGCTTTGAACGGAAAAGAATACGTACGAGAAAACTCATTTTTTCCGCTGTATTACAACTGTATACCATCGTTCGTACGGTGACCAAAATAATCGCTTCTCGATCCACTCTGAAAGTGCTGATCGTGACTTTCTTAGAAAGCTGTTATCGAGTAAAAAAGTCTATAAAAAATGAAATAAGCCGTTTCACGAGATGAACGAGACGATAATCGTAGTTATCGTTGGTTCAACGTCAATTGCGAAGATTTAATAATATCTATTTATTCGAATGAGTGATTCACCGATGAATTAAGGTCGTTGAACATAAGGGAAGTGAACGAAAATAATTATATTGATCCTTTTCACGAGTAATAATGTGGTGGTGGCTTGTTAGAAAAAGAAAAAAACGAAATATGCCATTGAAATTTCTTCGGAAAATGTAATTCAATTTTCCTTCTTTCATTTCCAAACGCGTATAATGAACGAGTCAAGTCGTGATATTTAAATGCAATGTACAAACTGTGCCATACCTCATAATCGACGATTTCTACCATTTTATCAAAGTTTAGGCGGCAATGGTTAACAGTACACAACTAAAGCTAAAATTCTCGTACTTTCACTCATCATTACATATTGAGGGGACAAAAAAGAAAAACAATTCAATAATAACGGACATTTATATGAATATTTTCTGGTAGATATTAACTTGATTTCACGGTGTTTGTCATATACTTATACCATATTTTATAAGAACATCATTGAAATATTTTTTACGAGGTTTTCCCATTTCATAATATAATACCATACTCAAGTACAACTTTAGTTATTCAATTATAATGTACAGAATCGGAATAAATTGATAAACTGCAAATTTTGTCCCATATGCAGTAGTGGCTCTTGAGATTCACATAAGGTGATACAAAAGTAATTTGTAAGATACCTATGTAGGCGGGTAAAAAATATTAATTTTGTTATAGGCTTAGATGAATATAATTTTTTCAAGTTTTTCATTACAGTAAATAAAAAAAAAAATTAGAAAAAAAACTTATAATGTATGAAACATAAACACAGCATTTTTATATTCACAATCTTCGTGATTCGTAGAGCGATTTAAATAAGTCCGGTGCACACATTGGTTGTGCTTCAAATTACCATGTATTACTGACTGACATGTCATACACATGTAGTTAATTTTTGAACGGCTACCCGAATGTACACTTCGCTAATTATGTATTCACTAATAGATATACTTCTCAACATGAAAATTTGCAAAAACTTTTTTTTTTAATAAATTTTTTTTGTTAATTACAGACTATGTGCGTAATAATTAATTATTAATTACTACAGAAATTCAATAATTTTGTACATAATTTTTTTGGGTGGTTAACGTACTCCTATACATTATAGCATGAGCCACCGTTACCCATACGGTTTCCGTACCATATTATTTTTTAATGCGACTGTTTTATATTCTAAAAATGTTGTAATGAATTTATGATTAGCCATTTAAATTTTACGAGGAAAAATATTTCAGATATCTTGGACATCAAAACACTTCTTATGACACATAAATATTAAGTACATTTTATTATTTTCTCAATACGACTAGACTTTGTATTTGAACTTATTGTATGTGAAATTCATGGATCATACAGTAATTAACAGAAATAAGCGACGAAAACAAA